>BMAW01086557.1:372727-388528 GCA_019974015.1 Nephila pilipes
TTATAAAATTCAATTATAAAATTAAATTTTGAAACTTACATATTAAAATACTCCTGAATCATAAACTGTGCCTTCTTTTTGCTCTAACAACTCTTCTTTAGTTTTCTGCATTCGTTTGGCTTTGCGTGCCTCAAAAGATGATGCCAAACCCCGTTTTTTCGAAGTCTTGATTCTTCGTTTGTCACGTTCAGCTAGTGATAAGCAAATATTCTTGTCCATTTTTAAGCCAAACTTTTCTACTACAGAAATAAGTATTTGGCTACCAACATTGAAAATGCTGGTGGCTATATTTGTTGCAATCTCTGCAACATGGAGACCAGAACCAATTGTCTTCGGGCAAAATTTCCGTATTTAATTCAGACATTCATTTAGGTTCTGCGTCTTGACACCTAAGCATTTTCTCAGTGGTGTTGAATGACATAAATCTGCAAACACTGGCTTTATAACATCACGTATTGCTTTAGCAATGAGGTTTTTATGGTTGTAGTTTGCTTGAGTATTGTTATAAATTGCAGCATTATATCTAAATTACGTATCTGGAGTTGTTGGACAAAACCAATGCATAGGTTCATCATTTGTGCTACATGAGTGACCCCAAACTTCCCAAATAGCTTTCCTCATGTCTTGCACACTTGTCGAGTTACTTCGAATAGCATTCCAATAGTAATGGGTAGTACTATCTT
This sequence comes from Nephila pilipes, assembly GCA_019974015.1. Classification (NCBI taxonomy): domain Eukaryota; kingdom Metazoa; phylum Arthropoda; class Arachnida; order Araneae; family Nephilidae; genus Nephila; species Nephila pilipes. The sequence goes on from BMAW01086557.1 coordinate 373,411, forward strand.
TCAGCCTACCTTTACCGCCAATAGTTTTACCGGCGACAGACAACTTCTTTTTCAGACAACTTCTTTTTCCCATGTATTGATTTAAGTTTCCTAAGTCTTGTGCTCATCCACTTTTGAACGTGACCAACACATTCAACCTTCTGAATTAGATGGTCATTCCCATACGGTTTGCTTTCAGAAAGAGTACTGAAAGTTTTAGCATCACCGTCTCCTATATAGTTGGAATATTTCAAATCGTGAAGCTTTTCGGAATGATTGAAAATTCTCAACATTACATCTATCTCCATCTTACCCGCAGAGCCGGAATAGTTTTTTCTGCATGAAATCCTGTGGTCTACCTGCCATTTCTTGTACTTCAGACCAAATTAAACGCTTTTGCAAAGATCACATCCTGTACAAAAAGACGATAGTACTTCCCTATCTAAAACTTTACCCGTTTCTGAACCTATCACAGAGCACACTCCAATTAATGACGAGTGTCCTCTCATCTTCCAAGTCCCATCACCGCTGATTCTTAGGATGTTATCAGGAGACGAAGATTTTTCTTCTTCCGCTGCTCTCTTCATATTTGCTTCTGCTACTTCTTTCGTAACATGCAAGAGTTTGTTGTTGATAACATTATAAGCTTTTTTCTCGACAGGACCAGGAAGATTCATCATAGTGCAGAATGTTTAAAAACATTCTAAGCCTCTGCCAATACACTCATTGCCAAATCAGATCTTTTTTTATTTCTGGGGCATTTTTTTATTGCCAGTCATTTCACAGTTTGTAAAAGAGCTGACAATCCCACAGTTTTTACAACTTATCTGAAAACAAGAAGACAACCCAGCCTTGATTTCTCAATTATTTTCATTGGTCCATGGCATTTAATGTAACTTGACACAGACAGAATAGAATTAAAAACTAATGTGCGATCGAGTATTATATATCCTTTAAAGTTTTCACTTATCACAGAAAAATTATCTTCCAAAGAAGACTGAACACAAGCCAACTTCCTGCTGGAAGCAGATTTTGTGCTTACATCAATCGTTGGTAAGACTTTCTCAAATGGTAAATTATTTTTACCTTTTTTAATTAACTGGTTCCCATAAAATCTTCTTTTCTTTGGACGCTTTCCAGATGGTCTTTTCGAAGAAATATTATCCATTTCTCAAGTCAAGAATGGGTAAAGAATATGCTTATATTAGCGCACAAAATTGTGTTCAAACAACGTGCGAAAATTAGCAAAACGAAATAAAGCAAGTATAAACATTGTGCTAATTTGCAGGCTTCCATCTGATAAGTCTCAGTGATTAAAATATTTTAATGAGGCTGACTCAGAAGTAAAATAAAGAAAGGTAAACAGAAACTAAAATTTTGCGGGCGTGACATCTGTCCATTTAAACATTGATCTTACGAAAACACACATTGTAATTTTTCAAATAACTTTTCAAGTTTTTTGAGTATTGTCAAATGGATGGTATTAAAATGTTCAGTTTGAAATGAAGAACAGCATATATTTTTTTTTCCAAAAAATTGAAAAATTTGAAATTTAACACTCCTGAGACCCCTTTTTACCAACAGATGGAGACATATTTTAGTACATGTTTAGTAATATGAAATTCATCAAATTAAGTAGATCTTAACATTTCAAAAATTATTAAATTTTTTAATGATTTATTGGTAAAGAGTTATGAAGATTTTTTTAAAAAAATTTGGTTTTGTTATTATTTTTCAGTATATTTTTTTATGTTTAGTAAATCCGTCATTTGTTTTGGCCATTTTTCCACTGGTATTACGCGACATTGGTTCAAATGTATATTAGTTTCATTGCTTTATGTTTCTGTAGATGATTTTATGTTTGCTAAAGGGTTTTTGATTATTCTCGAACCAAACCGTTTTAATAATAATGTAAGTATTGAAGATGTGCTAAATGGAACCAGGAAACTAATTTAAGCAATTTTGTTAATTTTAACATTTCCCACTCCAAAGTGTGGGACAGTATTAAATTACATATTCTCCACTCTTTTCAAAAGTTACTTTCAATTATTTTTTTTGCTTGCTGTTTAAGGATGTATTGCAGTTTTGCATTGTAATTTTTCATTAATATTTATATTAGTATGGAATTAATATAAATATATACAATAAATTTAAGTAAATATTGGCTATTATTTTTATTATAATATATTCTTTGTTTTTATCTCTGAATATTTTTAATTTATTTTTTATGTTATTTTAAAATTTATAGATTTTTAGATTTTTTCGATTAATTAAATAGTATTTTAATTTTTCTTATCATTGACAAATTTTTCAAATTAGATTTAGTGATATTAATTTGCAAATTAGCAGCAAAGTCGGGTCTATCATCTTACAGAGAATTTGATATTGGATTCAATACAAGATGCAAAATTCTAATATTTAAATTTCAAAAAAAGTTTACCTGCAATAATTAACGATATACATTAGATACTGATTATAGCATTGAGTTATGAGTACTTAGTAGGGTAGACTTTATTTTTTATTACAGCTTCACATCGATGTTTCATTGAGCTGTGTATAGTTTTAATATCTTTCTTCATTATTACATGATGCGAAGAAACAATTATAGTCTGAATTAGTTCCATTTTATTTGATGTTCGCCTCATTCAGACAAAAATGGTGCCACAAGTTTTCGATCGGGTTGAGGTCAGGACTATTTCCTGACCAGGACAAAAATTAAATACTCTTTGTACCAAATTACTTTTTAGAAAATTTTGCTCTGTGGCATTGAGCAGAATCTTCGTTAAAAATAAATGAAGCATTGTTGGGAAAGAGATCACTAATGGAAGGTAGTAATTTGGTTCTAGAATAGTATCAATGTATTTTCTGGCATTTAATGTCCCATCTATGATATGAAGCAACTAGTACCATCTCCTGACACACATGATCAATTCGTAACACTAAGTGGGTTCTTCATAATTGTCTGAATGCAGTCAGGATGTAGCTGTTCTCCTATTCTACGTCTTACATATTTTCACCTATCACTACCGAATAAAGATATCTTAGTTTCATCGCTCCCTATAACTTGTGACCACTGATCATCAGTCCAATTAATGTGTTAATGTGTTCCTGTAGTCTTTTTTTCGCTTTGCTATAAATTAAGATAAAGCTCGTATCGTGGAATTCTATATATTGGTCCAAGATTTGTTAACCTCCCCCTAATTATTTTTGAACTAATAGAAATACCAGCATAACTCAGATAACTTCTGATGACCATATATGACATTCTTCTAACTTGAAGACATTGCCTTTTTATTCTTCTTTCATGAACAGATGTGGTGCAGCTTTTTCGGCGTTTTCCTGCTTTGTTTTTTTATTGATTTTGTCTCCTGATATCTTAAACAAAACTTTCTGACTTCAGAAATAGACACTTAACCACCTACCTGTCTTCAAATTCAGCACAGGAAAGACCACTTTCTTGTAACACAATAATCTTACATCTCTTTCTAGGTGTCCAATGTACTCTTTTGTTTGATGCCATTGCTTTTTGACTAAATTTTAAGAAAAGTTAAAGCAATTCCTACTTGTAATTTGATCACATTAGAAACGGTCTTCCATTTACAAAACAAAGCACAATAATGACTTGTTCCAGTAGTTAACATTATGTCAATTTCCGCTGGCAATTATTAAGATTTGACTGTTTCCCACAGGAAGAGCATTGATTGGTGAGGACAGTTAGACGTTACAAACCACTTCATAACTGTGTTTGTTTTTTAGATTAAATCACGCATAACTGTTTTGTATTGCAAATATCTGAATTTTGTTTTTGTATTAAATTTTGTATTAAATTCTCTTTGAAAAATATATATGACTTTTTATTTTGTGATACATAACATTATTTTTGAGCATGCAAAGTTAAATAAACATAAAAATTGCCAAAAATGTCCACAATTTGGGCCACTACTCACAATATTATCGAGTCTTAATTGTAATAGCGAAAATGATTCCAATTAAGTTGAGTATGCTAGGTTGTAGTAAATATCAATAAACTAATCAGATGCGTTAGCAAACAAAAAGTTTTAAAAGTTTAGTTTTATTTTTGAACTAGAACATTATCCGATAAAACATCACTTGTTATATTACAGTATTAAATTAAAAACTAATTTCAACTGTATTTAAAAGCTTGGTATAAATTAATTTTTTAAATGTTTTTTGTCCGTTACTTATACATACAAACCATTGATTTTTCACCTTTTTAAGGATTCTGCTGAGATATGAAAAACGGGCTACAGGTACAGTTTCACCAAATATTTTTTGAAATTATTTTTGATGGTATTAAAAACAATCTTACGCTTTCCGTGTTTTCTGGAAGATGCACACACACACACATCATATTTATATATATATTCATTTGTTTGTGCTTATATATATATATTCATTTGTTTGCTTTAGAATTACAATACTGTTTCGAATGACTCATATAATATTGATAACCGAAGAGAAATTCAAAATCTTGCTTTTAAAGAACATTTCAACAAAACTCTCCAAAAGTTTTCCAAGAGCATCTATGACATTGATAATTCTTCTATTAAAAGTCTCCTTACTTATTTAGCGATTCTCAAAATTAAACACTCTCGAATTATAACTTCTACACAACATATCTAACGTTTGGTACACTTTTCCGTTCATCCACTGTGCTAGCGTTATGAAAGCTACAATATATTTGCTTCCACATCTGCTACAGGTTTCAATTCAAACTTTTATTTTAAATCTTCTTTCTTTTAGCTTTATCAGTTATTCCAATAGATTTTACATCATTCATTTTAAATTTATTTCTTTTGAACAAATTTTTAAATAACTTCTTTTGGCATTTTTAAAAATTTTCATTTACATATTTCTGATGCTATGCATTTTTTTTTCTATTCTTTGTCGTCTAGCTCTCAAACAAAACATTTTAAGATTGTGATGATTAAACCATTTTGAAATTCAATTTGAATTATTTAATTCATTTTTGATCTGTGAGCTGATTAGATGAAAATAGCGCTAAAGTTGTCATTTTTTTATTTTTTATAAAATAATTATAAATTTCTTTCCTCTCCAAACATTTGGATATTCATTCAGAGCATGAAATGAGCATTTGGACTCTTTGAAAAAAAAGAAGGAAAAATATTTATGAGAGGACTTTTTTATACATTTTTTTAACTTCACAAACAATGATTAAATTTTAATTTTGTGCCTTTGTTATCGCTTAAGATTTCCGTTTTCCTAAGCATTGCTCTAGAATATATTAAATCCTTGATGATGCTTGTGATTGCTTATTATCTTTCATGGAAATATTTTAGTGATCATTATATTTATTAACCAATTTTATCTTCTTTAAAAATAATGTACAAAAGTTTTTGTAGGGTTTCAATGTAAATATCTCCAGCTCAAAGAATGCATATTCCCTCCAGGAACATTTAAGTAAATTAATTGACATATAGATAAATAATTTGTACGAAATAATCTGTGTATTGCCTCTCTTAATAATCTTTCCAGAATATATCCAGAATAAAGTTTGAGAATATAGTCTATTTAGGCCTCTAATAATTCTATCAAAATACATATTTAAAGATGAAAAATTAATTTTGAAATAAATTCATTGCATTAATTAAGTTAATAAACTATCCCATTAGTATCATTAATTAATCCATTTGAATTATTAACAGGAAGATATTTTTATTCAACTGTATTGAGTAAAGTAAAAATTATTAAGAATATCTTTTCTTAAAATTACAGTCTTAATTATAAATCTTCTGAAGGGAAGGCCTGAACTATTTTATCATTTGTTTGCTATATGTAGGAAGAAATACAATGATTTTTATCAAAATTCAATTAGTAGAGTAGAATAAATGTATAAAAAGGTTTTAAACATTTATTACAGTTTATATAATATTATTTTTAGAAAGTTAAGTCATCCTAATATTTATTTCAGCAATACCATTTTAATGAAGGAACTAATGATCGAAAATAATTAAAATCATATTAAATATACTAGTATTAAAATACTAATAGTATATTTCGAAAATAATTACATTCATATTAAATTAACTAATTTTGAAATGATAACATTTCAGTTCAAAATTCTATATAGAAACCATATTCGGATATTTACAATTTATTTTTGAAGTATTTGATGATATGTAAGAAAAGAATATTATTTAAGGATTGTTTTAAAATCATTACAATATGTCTTATGTTTTGGGGATATATTCATAAAGTTTGTATATTTAATGTATTAAATAAGGGCAGATAAAATCGTTCGTTTTATTCAATAAAACTATCTCATAGTTGAGATATTTTTAATTCGTAAAATAAGAAATAGTTATTCCAGAAATAGGAAACATAACATTCGTTTCACTTTTAACAAGTTAAAAATGCAAAAATAATGCTTTCAAGAAAAAATAAATAAAGTTCTCATAATGTAAATAAACATTTTAAAAATTGAAAGTGATGCGAACATGAAACAGATAAAACATTGCAATCTAATATAAAAAGTAAAATAAATTTTAAGATTTATGAAATCATATTTATTTCAATGTAATTAGGAAAGTCATTGTGGTAAACGTAGCAATAATATTTTGTATTCATGACACTTATTTAAGTATGCTTATTAATGGTAATAAGATTTTAGTTTTAATTCTTGTGTCATTTACGCATAAATTATTGTGGTTATGAAAAGCAAAAAATACATAATTATAACACGAATACTTAAGCCCAATAAATACATAAATTATATTTCAAATGTATGTATATTTTCAGAGAGTTTTAATATAGTTTACCAACTTGCATTTCGCATGGATACTGAAATCTCACAATTGTTAATGTTTATTCCGACTCGAATAATCTATATTAAGATTTTTTGTGGAGTTAATTAAATGTACTTCTTAATTACCATTTTAAAACCTATACCTCGAAAAAAAATTCTAAGAGACTCATTGAAATATTTGTTTGTTTTTCGTTTGTTGCTGCAAGAACATTAATGAGAAAACTCAAAATTGTTTTGATTAAATCAATACAATTACGATTGTGTATGTTAAAATTACACAATACAATTATTATGTTAATACAATTTTGTACAATTTTAATACAATTTTGTATGTTAAAAATGATGTCAGATGTTGTCAGATTAACTTAATTTTTCTAGACATATATGTCACTAGAAAAATGATGATAATGAAATTATAACTGTTTGTAGATTATTTTGAAATCTCTGAACACACACACACATACACACATCTATTATTCATTTGCAAGATACCTCAGAAGTACAAGAATTAAAATGAAACTATTTTCAAAATAGCGATATTTTCTCAAAAGAGAGCTCTGATTAATATAAAAAGGTTTAGATTACTTTATTAATAAACAAAGCAAATAGGACAAATTTCGAATTACTGTCTGAAGAAATTTAACCAATTAGTGAATCTTAAATATATTATTAAAACAATTACGAACTTCTTACCAGAAATATTAAGCCAATTACATGTTTATAGATAAATATAATACACAAGATTTCAGTAGAAAGTTTTATGAAAGATATAAAGCATATTTGACATTCATTTCAATGGAAATAAGGCAATAATATACTTTGTTATTGTATTAAGGCTATTGTGTACAATAATAAATTTTAAATAATATATAAAATAAATTTTTAATGTATAACAAACAATTCAAAGTTATTAAAAATTGTACTTAATCTTAAATATTTCAAAATAGTTAGTATGACCAAAATTCACAAAGATACATAATAAGAAATTTATTTTAACTGTAACTTTGTTTCATTGTTTAGTTATTAAATTAAATTGTAATTATGATAGACGTGGAAATATAAATTAATTAAAATTTCTTGTGGGGATTTTAAGGAACATTAATAATTAATAGTAAATAAAAATTGTTAATTGTTTCATCTTACAAGAAACATCAAATAGGAATTTACCAAAAAAGTTAATACTTTTTATTTCAAGGAACCGATACTGGTTGAATAATTTTAAAAATTACGCTCTTAATAATAATATAACTTATTTGGAATTAAAATGTTTATCACATAATGAACTCTATATTTTCAATGGTAATAAAAATCACAATAATATATATATATATATATATATATAAGTGGGTGGGTGGGTGTAGGTATGTAGGTGTTTGATGACCTGCATAATCACTTTAATTATTTCTCCTTCATAATTTTTTCACTCTTTCTCCTTTTCAAGCATTCCATTTTTACTCCTGACCTAAATTTTCAAATAAACTTCCATGCACTTTTTAGCAGCAGTTGTAACTTTCGCATTGTGAAATTAGGCGCATGTAGCAGAGCTATAGATTAACATTCCAATCGAGAAAAACGGCACGTGTAATAATAGTAATCTTCTTTTCAAAATAACGTTAAGCTCACCAGTGACAAATCTTCTGAGTAAGTCTCTGCAGTTCAGCGGCAGACTATAACATATTCCTCGGTAAATTACCAGTAGATTCGCTCAACCTTCAATCTGAGTTTTTATATAGCTACTATTGCAAGGCAAAGGTCCGCGAGAAAATTTCATAATTCCTAACCTAATAGAGATATCAAGAAAATTCTAACATTTTAGAGAAACCTCATTTTGTCACTCCCAAAATGTTAGTCTAACTGGTCATTGAGTTCGGGGGTGGGGGCTAATAGATTAAGCATTTATCGGTATCCATCAAAAATCTGTTAGCCTCTTTTTATTCAGAATAATGTGACAGGGCAGCGTCGTTACAGCTTTGCAGCAGTATATATATAATTTTCACGTACTTTAATTTAAAAATGTTAGAAAATGTATTATGAGTACTGAAATCACTTTAAATGATTACGGAGCATAAATCTTTATATCAGTTATTATAATACTATTTATTTATGTGGACTTAATGTATTGTACTTTAATAGAAATAATTTGCAAATCATCAGATAAAAAGATAATGAAGTGTTATTTTCCATAAGATATATTAATAGAAAAAAAATAAAGAATTTGAAAATGATAAAAAGTAAAGAATCATAAATATAAAAAGAAAAGCCTAGTAGAAAATATCCATTAAAGCAATTTTGTATTAAACATTAGTTGTGGAAATGTAATATTAAAAATATTAAGTACTTAATTTTATGTTTGAATAAAGGGAAATAAATATTTTAAGGGGTTTACTAACTCTAGACATTAAAAGAAATTGCCATTTGCGTATTTTAGATATATTACTCACTTTTAGATACATTACTAATTCGTATTTTTAGATATTTTACTCATTTCTAGATATATTTATTACTAATGCGTATATTTAGATATATTACTCACTGCCTAGTAAATAAATAGTATATCAAAGCCAGTAAAAAAAATATAATAAGGGATTATTTTAAACATTAAGCTTTTTTAAAATGATCCTTGTAAGGCTAATAAATTTAATAGTATTTTTGAGAAACATTAGAGTTTTCTATCAAGTAAAAATATTGAAATTAAAATTTTTAGATATAACAAAATATGGAAAGCGTCGATTTTAATTATAACAGCATGAAGTACATGAAGTATAATCTAAATTGTAACTTCAAAGAATATAAAAATAAGTTATATATAATGAGAATCAACATGACATTACAGGAAATGTGAGCATTGCACAAGTTTAAATTTTGAGAGATATTATGAATAAGATTAAAGGCTTTTGCATTAAGATAATATCTATTTTATTCAAAGAAAGATGCATGATAAATTTAATAATTGTATGAATAATCTTGCTATTTATATAGTTTACTAGTCATAATATTTAGTGAGTACACAAGTACTACATTTATACAGATTTTATTAATATTAAGACTAAAGGTATTGTAAAAATACATGATAAGAAGCAAATTACGGGAAAAGAAAAGTCTTTATATTGTGTTGCGCTAAGAAAGAGTCAAGTAATTTTACAATTATTTGCAAATATTACAACAATTTAATTATTAATAAGCATTTAGAAATGAGCAATGTTTATTCAGAAAACAAATTTTTGACCATAAAATCAATAAAAGATTGATAGACTTTTCCCTCTAACCTCGCTTCATGTGTGATGGGAATTTTCCTTTTCATATCTTCGGTGAGCAGAGAATATGTAACGGCTAAGTAGGCTGCCACATTTCACTGCTATATGTGATTACACATGAAATGAACTCGTTTATCACAAAGAGTCGATATATTTCTTGCCTGGTCTATCCAAATTTCATATTCATTGAAAAAGACAGGCTTCTTGAGGTAAATTGTAGGTTTATCATGTTTAAGTTCATAAAATAAAGAAATAAAAGCTTAGGAACACTAAGAGTTTGATCAGCCAATATATTCTTAATTGTAAGCTAATTCTCTTTATTTCATCATTGTTGCATACAATAAATGAACTAAATAGTAATGCTCTAAAGTTATGTTTTCCCATTTGAAATCTTATCCCTATTACACATATCCTACACCAATAAAAGAGGAGAAGGCTTCTAAGAAAATGAAAAACTAAACGGTTGTGCAGATTAACAGAGTTCACTCTTTTTAAAAAAAATTAGAAATAAATTAGAATGTCTTACGTTTCACGAAATAAAAGGGTGTTTTTTGTAATAAATTAGAATGTCTTACGTTGCACGAAATAAAAGTGCGCTTTTTATGAAACAAAATTCGAAATTATATTTTAGAATATAACAATAATTAAAAAGGTTATTTTTCTCACCATTTTGCATTAAAAAAAATAATATAATAGAAATAAAAAAAATTAGAGCTCCTTTTTTTTCTCTTGTTTATTATTTTGTTTTACTTCTTATTAACAAAAAGACTTATCACTAAGGAAAGAATCTATTAAATTATTTTCATTGATATTAAATATGTAGTTTTTATAGTGCTTTTATTTCATATTAATTTATTTTTTTATGTAAATTTCCAAATAAAAGAAAAAAGTGTGAAACTCTACAGAAGTCTCAGCACCATATTTTTTAATCCATTAAATGTGGACAGCTTATCAATAACATATTGTTCGATATCAAAGTAATTTATTCACAACATTAATACTTCTTAGCAATAAATTTAGCACAAATTATTATCGGATAAACTTTGCCTAAAATAAAATTTATCTAATTATATTATTTATATTCATGTACTATTTGTGAACTTCTTAGAATATTTTTCCTAGTCTCTTTTAATTTAAAGTTTTTATAGTCTTCATCGGATTTAAAAATCTTCAAGCATTCCTAATGGAAATAACATTCATATTCAAGAAATAATTACTGAAGGAAATTACGATTTTCAATATTTTACACTTATGAAACGAATGATTAGTAAGAGAAATAAAAATAATAGCTTACAGGTGAATAATATAAAAAAAATAATCCGAAAAAATATCTTATAATAAGAGTATGCAAAAATTTACTTCTAAATATTGTGATAGCAAAGCAATTATTTCGGCAACAATCCTTAAGCAAAACTGAATGAAACTGTACCTTAATAATGCACTTAGCGACAACAAATTGTTATTAAAACTAACACTTAAGTTAGGACGAAAACCCGAAGGCTCAGCGCCAATTCCATTGTTGAAATAAATGTGTGTAAAACATTCCTTCTAGGGCTTTGTCGTAGGAGTCATTAGCTTTCAAGTAATTTGCCTCCAACTTTTTTTTTTTTTTTTGCATGAGAGGCAATTACTCCGACTTTGCTGACAAGTTACACACGCCGTCTCTGAAATCGTGGACGGATTTCATTAAGTGGTTTCCATCCCCCTTTCGGAAAGATGAGAAGGGTGGACTGGACAACAAAGAGTGATGGCCGCAGGTCAATGGAAGGAACTTGGTGTAATTGATATATTATGACTGTAGTTTTAATTCAGGAGATTTTGATATGACGTTCCATAACTGATATTTATATGTTCTTGAAAAAAAAATCACTCCACTTAAATTAATACGGATTGTTAGAAATTTTGATATTTCTAAGACTTAAATAGGAACTGAAATGTGTTGAACAAATACTTTTTTTCATTGGAAGCATCTTTAGAAAAAGAAACTAATTACTAAAAGGATTATTAAAATATCAAAATATGTAATATATGCCATTTAGTTTCTTTTATTTAAAAAAAATTCATAATTGTTATTCAAATAAAATTGTGAAATTTTTTATTTAACTTATGTACTTTATAATTTTATTTTCTACAGACAGGGCTAGTTACTAACGTTCATTTTATGCATTCATTCACTTTAAATATTGCTTTCCGACAATATAACTCATGAAATTCAAGAAAGAGTAATTATTATTATGTACTGTCAATCGTAGAATATTAGAAATTAAAAGCTAACTATCTAATTCGGAGTGTACTGTATAATAAAAACTTAAGTTAAAATACAAGTACTCAGAAATTTTTAACAAAATTTACACCATCTGATTTCATTAGATTTAATAAACTGGAATGTTTGCTTTTAATGAAAAAAATATATATTTAAATGTTTTCAACATTCTTTACTTTTTTCATGATTAGTTTGATTATGAACAAAATGTTTCAGTTTTCTAAGAAAATTATTCTAGAAAGATAATTCGATGCTTAACTCGAAAATTTAGTTATCACAGAAATATAAATGACGCTAATTTGCAAAATTATTTGCCGTTTTTCCCTTCCTTCTTTATTATTATTTTTTTTTTTTTTGCATTATCTATTTTCTCCTTTAAATCAAAGACTTATATACAATATGTCCATAAATCCACTATATGTCCTAAAGGAAGTCCTTAGCAGCAAGCTCTTACATCTACCCTTGTTTCCAGGATGTGAAAGCATTTGTTATCTTATAGATTTCAACGACCATTTCTGCAATTTTCCATCTTAAAGGGAAAAGTTAATTAAAAGAATCTTATATCATATAACATTTTGAAACAAATTCGAAAAATGGGGCAGGGAAATTATTTCCTCGAATTACGATCTACACATGATTTTCTAAATCTTTGAAATGAAAAAAATATTTATAGAAAGGTAGGAGTAGTATTGCTGCTGGAGTCAACGAAAATAAAATTATTATTTCCTCTTGGATTTATAAAACAAATTAATAAAGGTAAAGAGGGGTACGTGTGTGTGTGTGTGTGTACATTCCTTTTTTTAATTTTTTCTGCTCTAGAAAGTTCTAATAAGCCAATTAAACTAATTTTCTTTTGAAGTATTAAAGTTCGCAATATTAATTTTTTAAAGTAATTGATTATTTAATTGTATTGACATATTGACATTAACATGTATTTTTTAGTATTTAGTTTTAAAATTTTATTTGAACTTAATTTGTGTATTGTCTTATAATTCATTGTTATTTTGTATTTTCTTGAACTTTATTTGTGTGTCTTGTGTATTTGTGCATTAGTGTGTTATAACTCCTTATCTAACAACAAAGAGGGCATTGAGGTACGTAAAGTATTATGAAGCTCTGATAATTCTCAAGGAAAAAAACATACCTTCTAATGGTTCTCGTTGTGTCATATGTTCGTAGAGAAGAGGGCCTTTCCTAGAAATACATTTATTAATGTTAATTCAAATATGAAAAATCTAACTTCTTATCTTAATGAGAATTTTTTAAAATTCTTAATAAACATATAATTTCATAAAAAGAAACTGTACCAATTTTGTGCTTGTCATTTGTCTCATCACACAGGACAATCAACATCATTGCCGAGTAAAAATGGAATAATTTAAAAATTACTTCTGTGCTGTTTTCTTGTAGAAAGAGTGAGAGAGGTCTTATTTTAGTACATAAGAATAAAAAAAGCTTAAATTTACTAAACAAAATGTTTCGATGTCTATATTTTAAGAAATTTTTATTTCTCAAGTTACATTGTTACGTGTACATACATTTTAATGCTATAACCTCCTATTCCTGAATAGTAAATTAGAGGAAACGTTTTTCTTTCTGTTCTATTATGAATTTTTGTTAGTATAAAAGATATATTTCTCACGTTTAAATTCATATTTCTGTAAGTTTGATGTATAATTTTAGAAACAAAATTACAAGAAGTTCAAAAAATATAAGTAAAAAAAATCAACAAATAAAAATAGATAAAAAAAAACTTATCAAGTTTAATTTTAAATAATGAATAAAAGGAATTTACATACATTATTTGATTTAAATGTAACGAATATAATTTAAAATTCTAAATTGTGAACCTTTATATTTAAATTGTAATTATCAAAAATGTATTTGCTATTATAGTAAATTATATTTAAGACCTCACTCTCTTAAAATATTCAAACTTGACTCTTATTGCAACCTTTGACATTATCATTGTTTATAAATGTATCTAAATCCCGTATGAATAGAAAATAAGAACACAAAAAATGATTAAAAAATATTCATTTGAAGAATGAGCACCTGGAAGACAAATTTTTATTCATATTTTTCTATAAGAATTCCTTTTTTTAATTATAAGGTGAACAAAAGACTATATATATATATATATATATATATATATATATATATATATATATATATATATATATATATATATATATATATATATATATATAAGTAGTAAAATCATAATATTTTAAAATCAGTAAAAAATATAGACGTCTACCAATTGCACATTTAATATTACAAACGTTAATTTGTGAAGCTTCTTATTCAATGATGTATGGTATGTCGGGTTAGAAAAGGAATTGCATTTAATTCTAATTTTAAAAGCGACATAATTTTCTGGCTATGTTTTATTATTGTTCAAGATAATAAAAAAAAATTTGTCGAATTCTTGCAGACTATATCCCATGATATAGTCTGCAAGAATTAAGAATTCAGGAATACTAGATCCCATGATATTCATTTGTGGAAATGACTTGTAATTTTTATTGGACTAAGATGATTTTAAATGCTTGAAGGTATTCCCAAGGTATGTGTGTTACATAGATCCTCGTAATATGAATTTCTAAAACAACCATGGGATAACATGCTGTGAAAGTGTAATTCAAACGATCGTTCAATGTCATAAAAATTCAAGTAACAGAGATGACCACTTAGCAAAGCATTATCTTATAATTTATCGTGTTCACTAGTTAAATAAAGCAATTTAATATGCTTCCAAAAGAACTGTGAAAGTCAAAGAAACATCTCTATTAAATTAGTTCCTGGCATTAGAAGTCAACTGCAAGTTTATAA
>BMAW01086557.1:388538-438621 GCA_019974015.1 Nephila pilipes
AAACGCCGTGAAGTTGAAAAAAGGACCACAGGTAATATAGTAAGAAATTAAAACAAATAGTTTAACAAAAAGAAAAAACACAATAAGCCTAACTTGCATAATCCGCTAATTTTGTATCTGATTTAGGTTCCGTTACATTTCATTGGTGCCGTAATCTTTTACGTACCATAACATTGCAACATTTGCGTAACCGCATTTGTTAGAGCCATTCGCATCCGAGTAGTGGCCAGTTAATTGATTTGATCTGCCGTACTACGTATTCCAATCTTCGAAATTTATCAGTAATATACAAGCCTTCTACAGTCTTGTATCATTATTAACAGTAACATTTCTAGCCAACTGTGAGATAAACTATAAGAGACCATAAATGACATTTAATATCATGGCACTGAAGGTAGCATTTAAATGGCTGAATTTAATGATTTATAATCTTGAACAATGAATGAAAAAATATGAAATTTTTTGAAATAATTGGGTTACTTTATGCAAACGAGAGTTATTTAATGAACATTCATTCAATCAAAGGCTCCCAATTGCGCACTGTATAGTAAGAAGTAATTTGGGTAAAAAATAACTTATAGCTAATTGTGTGTGTTTTTACAGTAGTAATAAAATATTTAAAAAGTAACAAATAATTTTAATAAAGAGATAACAATTCTCTTAGAGTTTATATCTTCTCCAAAGACATACTTAAGAATTACCAACTAGCATCTAAATTGGTTGGGATTCATTGCAATAAAATATAAAGGAATAGATCTACTAAAATAAGTTCACGGATGCCTAAACAATAATAGAGATTTTTCATTAAATGCGGGACATTTGTTTCATGGGTAATTTTTCTGTATTTAGTATACAGGGATTCCCTCATAGTGGATGATTAAAAGACAGGAAAAAATAAAATTTTAAAGCATAAAATTTACAAAGTTAAAAATATTTTCTAAATATAAATGTCGTTGTTATCAAAAGGCTGTATATTTTTAAAGAAGTAAATTTGTTGCATTCAAGTTAGGTAATAAAAAAGAAATTACAGATAAGAATCTTATTTTATGTACATTAAATTGAACAGGAATTTTCGTAAATTTGATAATTATTACAAAAAAAGATAAATCGTAAAAAAAAAGGAAAATAGTAAATATTTTTTTTTTTCCAACTTGTATTACTTTGGAATTGTTTGTTTTAATATTTATTATGAACTTGTAAATCATCCGTTTTGGAATTTTTTTTGTTTATAAGAGATTATATATAAATTTCTGTTAATTTATCAATAACAATTATTGATAGTTAGGAGAAAAAGCTTTATTTACCACACGTTCGTTACCTAAAGAACAATTTTAATAGAGACTGGTAGAATTTAGAAAATCAGCAACGTCAGAATAAAACATTCCTAGGGGAAAAAAATTATATACCGAAAAATAAACTTAACATCTTTTTTTTTGCCGCGTCAGATTTCAAGTCGCTGATGCAAAAATCTATTTTACTATCTCCTAGCAGGGATTCTTCATGTCCTTACAACAAAGCCTTTCAATCTTTTTTTTAATTATTTTTTTAACTTTTAATTCTTATATCAAAGATCTCTTCACATACATTTCCCTTTTTTCCCACACTCTTTAAGTCATTAATCGAACCAAACGTGGTTTCGCCAAACGGGAGTTTAAAAAGAGAAATGGCTTGAGAAAGAACAAATAATGTATAGGGAAAAAAAGTCTTTTCAAAAGAAGTGAAAGGACTGGTAGGAAAAGGGGAGTAGGAGGGAAAAGAGCGGGAAGTGATCTAACCCTTCGAAACTTTTTATCTCTTATTTGGCAAATGAATCGTGGAGAGAAACTGGAAGCAGTTTTAAAACTTTGGACGATTAGAAAACCTCTTGCTGATGCGTGTATTTTGTGTTTTATTCCGTCATTTACCCAGCCATTTTTTTTCTCCCTTTCAAACTCATTCGCAGGTTGTTTTCTTTTTATGGTGGCTAATGGTGGCTTTTTAATTTCTTTTTGTTACGATATGTCAGGGAAGTTAATAGTAGAGATTTAAAACATTTTTTTCCTACTTTAATGATCGTGAAATATATGCGAAAAGAATTGCGGGTTGAAATATTTTATATCTTTCCCTAAAATTTGAAATACTTATTTTTACAAATGATAAAATTTAAAAACAATAGCGATAATGTTTTTTGTATTATTAAAAGTTCTATGATTTTTTTTTTGTCTTTGGAAATTCCTTGTTGGATGTCACGGAATTCATTAGGAATGATTTATGGTCCTATTTCAACATCGACAGCTGTCAAAACGTTTCGTAGAAGTTTCCATGATACGTCAATTGCCCAGTTGTTATTAAATATCACAAAAAGCTACATATTACTTCTTCAATCCTTTTTATTGTATTTATTCTCTCTGTTATTGGATATTGTTACAAATATTATTAATATAAAAACCTCGAAAAAATATAAATATTTGTAATAAGTTACGATTTAATTAATTAGTTTTGCTGCGAAATTTAAATGAAAAAAATATTCTTATCCGATACTAGTTTTATTTCGAATATATAAAGTATCTAAATTTTGTAACAAAGCTATTTATTTGTACACACTTATGAGGAAATTTTGGATGAATATCAACAATACATTATTTTCCATTTGAAATCAAAGTTCCTTTTTTACAAATTTAAAAATTAATATAAAATATTTTCACTGATATTTTAAAATATATATGGAATAAAATAAAGAAACATTACACAGTATAAAGATTGGACACACTTTGAAAAAATCAGGTTTTTAACAAGTTTATGACATATACAATAAAGCAAATTAGAGAGGGAAGCTCTGATTCGGCATGAATTGCTAAGATGATATTTAAATGAAATAATATTTTTGTCAAGGAGGTGTCGTAAAGTAACAATTGTTTTGTATGAAAAGTGATTGAGATTTTCAAAAATAATGTTATGAATACCTTGTTATGTTGTTAATTTATATTATCAATCTCTGAAATTACATCAATTATTTTTACAGGATTGAATTCAAAATTAATATGTTTTGTTTTCTATGTTTTGATAATTAATATTTCAAAATACACTCCTGGATATACCCTAAGAGAGCCAATTATACGCAGCTTTAATTAAGGAATGGAAGGATGCCATAATACCATATTTAATGTGACCAGAAAAAGTTAAAGATGTTTTTTGTAACTAAGTGCAAGAAGCGCATTGTTGGTGGAAAATTTCTCACCATGACCTGAAAATAAAGATGTATGAATCATACAAAGAACTTACTAGTAACATTCTTAAAATACATTTAAGTATTATATGTGTCCTCTATAAGTCCGTTGTAACTATCATCACATAGAGCATGCTGTTAATATCACCCATGAGCTGCAGAATCAAGTTTTTCCGTTTCTCATTCAGTGCACTAATGAGGATGTGCTTGTTTGTTGATTGTTAGTACAAAGCTTCAAGACATCGTCTGAAGAAACAAAACATTTTTAATCAGATATGAGGGACAAAGCTACCTGAAGGAACTTTGGATATCCTACTTGACCAGACAGTCCCGGTACGCGTAAGTGCAAGGACAAATTACGGTGTCGTCAATATAAAGAGATGTACTACTAAAAGAAGCACAGACATGACGAAAATGAGGTATCAAAACTTCATTATGTATGGATAGGCATTCAAAGTCTCAGTTGACATCATTTATAGCGGCATTTCTTATGGTGCTGGCCTATACCATTACACAATGAGAATCATATCAGCATGTCTTGGAATCGATTCTCACGCCAGATCAATTGCGTCTTCAATTAGACGAAAGATTGAACATTTTCTCATCTGAGAACATACAATGTCAGTTGTTCTCACTCCAATTCCTATGTTTTGGACATCATTGCAAATTGACATTATTCAGCTTTCTTGTTAAAGGGCCATTATACAACAAGTTTTCGACTGTAAAAGCCACTTTGTTAGAAGCGCTTGGAAATATTTTTCCGTAATATCTGAGTATATGAAGTAGCATGAAGTTCGTTTGCAGTGTCGGAATTGTAGTGAGGAAATTCTTCACTGTCAGAAGAAGGTATATATGACTTCCGGGGTCGTAATATTGCAATTACATCCTCCGGTATGTTCTTGATAATTTTCCACTTATTTAAGAATATTTTCTATGTCGGCAAACATCATTGCGGGAGATTTTGAATGCTATGGAAATATATATTATTTGTGTGGTGTATAGATCATACAATCCTTTCTGGGCATTCAATAATTTTTTCTGTTACCCTAATTTTTGTGTTTGAATAATTACAAGTTGTGTCATTGCCCACTTAATCTCATAGGAGTTGTAGCCAATGAAGTTTAGTAATAGCTCCTTTTGGTGCCTTCTTGATGTTTGGGGGGTTTTCATTTGCCTTTAAAAAGGCATGCACGCCAACACACGGTCACTACTTTTTCACAACTTCTCCTTTTACTTTTATTTCTTATGATTTGTTTCTTTACAACAATACTGAGAACCTCTGATTTACTGGGACAGGAAGTTGTTTCGGGGATCTACCCTTTTCGTTCAGACTCTCTAATTAATTATGTTTACGACCGATCTGATCTTTACGCCTATTTCCTTTTTCTAGGTATGGGAAAACTCCTTTATAATCCAATGTCATGATAAATAGTAATTCAAATGTAAGCATGCGTATTATTACAAACAGTATATCACGCGTTAAATCCATAATAAAGTTGTTGACCTTAAACCGTCCAGTGAATCGTAGATAAGGCTCTACATAATTTCTTCCTCAAACTTAATATTTTATTTTAAGGAATTAGATAAATTAATTGTTAATAGAAGTTAAAATTAAATTTAAGTAAGAAAGAGTCGGATCATTTGACACTTTTCTTCAAGCTTTCCGACAGTCAACTTCCTATAAAGTCATTTAAATGATATTTAAAGGATATACTCGAAATTTCACGATATCAGATCATTCTTTCGCATTCAAATGTTCTTACAACTAAAGCTAAGCTGATATAACCTTCAATACATTATTAATGTTGTAACTTGAGCTGTATTGAAGTACAACAAAAAATTTCTTACATATCATATTTTCCATGTCATAATATCCATCATAATTGTGCTGATTTATTCAAGTGCACTTGGTTATGTGACTGGCACTAATAAAAATAAGATGCGGTACTTAAGTTTATCCATCAGTATATTCCATTATATTGCAATATATATTATTTCAAGGTGCATTTAATGTATCGATTTTAAGAAAACATTAAGAGAAATGATGATTTCGAAAATAGATTTTTGTTGTACAGTCTCATAGTGTTCCACAGCATCATTTTTGACTGGAAAAGTATACGAATAACATTCAGATGTATCTATCTCAAATATTTCAGGTGATCCATTATTCAAAGTAGCAATATCCAAACAATTTTCTGTACAAAGAAATCCATTACTCTGAATTTGTATATAATGATACTTTTAGAGAAGAGAGTGCTTTGATGCATCAATGTATATTTTAGACTTACGACTGATGTTAGGTAGGCTTATGAAAAAAATTTTTGTAATTTGAAAGAGAGAGAGTAAATACGAGCATATGCATTTTCATGAACTTTATTGACATCATATTGTGTCTCAAATCACATAAATATTTAGAAATACTGAAATCTTCCTTGCAATCATTTTTGAATAACTCGCTATTTGTTCATTCGCTTCCAGTAGAGAATATTATAATATTTCCAGAAAATAAAGTTTTATTTCGCTTGCTATTATGAATATTTAACATGTGAAACATTTTATTTGCAATATCGTATCATGTATGAAGATTTTTTTTTTCAAATTAGACACATTCATAATTTTTTTAGTTCACTAAAAACAATTTTGCATTTGGAATTTTTAAGAATTAAAAAAAAAATCAATTATAGCATTTATTAGTAATTTTTTATATTAAAATACCAATATGTGTTTGTTTTGCATCACATAATTTTATTGACACATTCTTAAATAATAAGTCATGCAGTTTTTCAATGAGTTTTTTAAATTAGAGTATCGATTTAAAAACTCTTTCGCGATATTTGATACTATATATGCATCACTCACGAACCTCTTTCCTGGACAGTATGCTGCTCAGCGTTACTCTGTTAGTGGTTACGCTGTTGCTCGTTAACGCTGTACAAGAACAGAATATTTCATTTTGTTAAGTCTAGCTTTCGATAAAATAAACTGCTGATTGATACCATCATTTAAATCTGTATAGCTCTTACGTTGCTTCTCAGTGCATCGTCCATAAGTATTCAGAATCACTTAAATCTAGAGAGTTATCACTATCAAAATAATGTCATGAGTTCATTTATCATTGGAATATATTTTTCCCGTTAAAAATGTTTTTCTCTGGGCCAGCGTAATTTAAGCTTATTTCTTTTAATCTGTATAATAAACTTGAAACTTGTATCTATGGAAGATGTAAGCTGAATGCAGACGAAAGTTCTTCAAACCACAACACCATCATTATACTCCAATGAAGAAAAAAGAATTGAAGCATCTGAAATTGTCCAATATGGTTACAGCATTGCGTCAGCTGAAAGGAATTTACTTCTATATCTCTGGTTCATTCATCTAAGCAAATCATCAAAACTAATATCAACAATCTAAAAGTTCAATTAATTCAACTATAGAGGATATGAAGCTCTATATAAGGATTAAAAAATTTTCTAATTCAACATGCACGTTGGAAAGTACATGATTTACATACTTGTCAGGTAGATCAATCAAGCAAGTATTCACCCTCGCATCACCCAGATATTCACGGCCTGGATGTCAATGATATGTGACTAACCTGTCCCCAAATTACTTATAGTTCACCTGTATACCATCTTTAAAGGTGTAAAATTACAGATCTTCAAAAACTATGACAAAGTAGGATATCACCGGAAAAGGTCTGACATCCCGTTAACTCTGGTTTCAACAAAGAAAAACACATAGAAATTTAAAAAGTTAAAATGTTTAATTTAAATGCGGTATTGAAAAAGAAAAATTAGCAATATTCAATTTTTAACAAAAAAGAATAAAGAAAATGGATACAGGTTTTACTCAAAGTCAATAGTTTAATAGCTACAATAGGAAATAAGTAATTAAACGAACGAAAGCTGAAACAATTTCCTTCAACCTGTATTAAATATGGGTGAATAGCACCCACCCATTGTTTTCAATTCGACATTTTAGTTCTAATTATATCGTAACAATTATGCCTGTTAAATAGATATATGTTACAATTCAATATTATTTTGCTATTAAATGAAAAATGTTTGTTAAGCTCACAAAACAAAAATCAAAAGATTTATTGTAAAATATGAAGAAGTTATCTTCAGAGATGTTGTATTTCTGAATAATAAAATATAATATCTAGAAAAGAATTTTGTATAAGAGTTTTAAAAAGATTTTTGTATAAGAGTTTTAAAAAGATTTTTAGAGTTCATTCGGTAAAAATTAGTGGTAATATAAGATTTGTAGCTGTGTCCATGATTCTGATAAATATCACTGAGTAGAATAAGAAAGATACTACAACAGAATTGGTTTTCCAAGTTAAAGCATTAATGCAATACAGAAATCTTTATATATAAGTATATACAAGAAATATATAGAACAGTGTAGTAGATAAAGTATATGGACAGTTAAAATATTATATTTAATATCCGTATCCAATAACAAATGGTCTACGTACCTTAAAAACCAAAATAATAATGATACGTAATGTGTTTTAAGACCATTGTTTATGAAAATGGCTCCTATTTCGCTGGACAATTACTCTTGGGAAAAAATCAATAATCTCAAGAGTGACGAGGAAAAACATTTTTGATTCTGAATGAAAAAAATAAAAGATTACAAAAGGAGTGTAATCCTTCGAAATGTTTATACATGCTTTTCAGGCAACTCATTAAAAATGAAGGAATGATACATTTTGAAGGAGTGGTTTGAAATTTATTAGCAACTAAAAACATAGTTTCTATGAATAAAAACGAATTTATAGATACAATTCTAATATTTAAGGATTTATGAAAATTCATTTAGTGTGTATTTTCTACTATTTGCATTAAACTTCAATAACGAAAAAAAAGTTAAAAATATTACATGTACACAGTGTTCCCTTTTAAAATATTTTTTAAGAAATAATGTTAAATTTTATGCCATTACAGATTTTATACTTACAGTAAAAATAAATTCATGGAATGGGATTGTTAATAATCGTTTGTATCTTTATTATATGTATATAATTAGTATATATTAAAAGTATTTACTCAAAATTCAAATCCATCTGTATTTACGAGAAATAAATAAACATAAACATTTCCACTGAACTTTTATCTCATACATAAATATTATGATTAATTTATGTTATTTCGCATAAAGAAATTATAATATATCATATATATATATGAATAGAAGGCAACTTCGCTTCAGTTCATGCTTCCACTTCACAAGTTATTTAGAATAAATATGAAAGTTGGTTCGCTGATGGACTTCCATTGTCAATCATGGTCGAATGCAAAGTGCGGATTAAAGTTTAATAGAATGCAGCGAGTGAATAAATATAGGTTTACGTGAAAAAGCCGAACCAACTCTTGCGCTATTGTCAGAAAATTAGAATCGTTACATTTCTCCTTTTTTAGAAAGAAGCAGAGCCCTGCGGTAGTCAGATCTGATTTTGTTTAACAAGTCTCCTTAAGAATTTAGGAACTATCATTTCATCAATTTGATTATTTAACCTCAGAACATGGATGACATCTTTTGAACTAGTCGTTGTCTTTCATGTCGTTTTTTGTTCACTTTCTACTTCGTTTGTCATATCAGAATAATCTCTGAGTTATTTTATACGGTCCAAAATAAATTAATAATGATAATTACGATCCAAAATAAAAGTTTCTGGATTTATCCAATTTTTAGTACTGGTGTAAACACCAAACCTAAGGCCCCTAACATGTAGATGATTAATCGATGCTTATCATCACATCCCTATGATGTGTCTGAGCTTCGAGAATATGAAGTTTTGTCAGTTACGTAACTTCATAGTAATAGTGATAATATATCGTACATAATAGTCATGCATTTCAGTGTTTTTTTATGGGGGGGGGGAATTACGTTCAGAGGCATCTGACTATCCGCTCTGTGAATAAGAAAGAAGGGACTGAAACCCACCGTATCTTGATTTGTTGAGTCATAAGTGAAGGTCTCAAAGGATAGAATACTGTCCCAATTCTTTGTTTGAAACCTACGTACATGTCGGTTAAATCTTTCTGTTAAACCTTTGGTCTGTAGATGATAGGAAGTTGTTAGAAGATGTGAAGTTCTGCCACAACTGATGAATGTCTTTCACAATATTTCATAAGAATGTACGTCTTCGATTCATTGTCAGAAAATTATTCATTGTCACTTTCATTAAAAATTATTCAGATTCATTGTCACTTTCTTCATTCATTCTTTCCGCATGATTTCTTCAATAGTGAATTTAGTAACTTCGATAACTTTAGCAATGGATAGTGTAAATGGGAATCTTATCAAGTAATCAGTACAAACAATAATTTTCTTATTTCCGTTTTGTGAATAATTGTTTGGATGCAATGGGAAAGTGTCCGAGTAGATCAATTCTAATTTTTCAAAATGGCATGTCATATGGCTTTATTGGTTGAAGTTGACCTGCTGTAAGTTGAAGAGGAGATTTCATTTATGAATGCATAGGCTATTAGTACTTCACCTGTGCCACATGCACTAGCTTGTGATCGCACTTTCATATATCCGTGTTTGGAAAGTGATGTCCTAGTACAGGTTATCTAATGCACAATTTCTTCAGGGTTAGAAAAAGTATCTTTCTGCGAACTGTTCCATGAAAACTTTGCATTTTTCATCGATAAATCATGCAGGGTTTCACGATATCGGCAAAATTCCTGATAAATCGCCAATAATACAAGCATAAAACAAGAAAGCTACGGACATCTGAAATATTTTCCGGAACAGGAAACTTGTTAAAGAAGCTACTAACTCTTAGGGATCTGGGTAGTTTCCATGTCCATCAATTAAAAGAACCAATATCGTCCGTTTGTTTGTTTCGAATGAGCATTTGTTTTAATTTAACGATAGTCCTGCCTCTCGGAAAAATTTAAGATTTTCCTCAAGCGTATTAGATGTCCTTAAAAATTCGGTTCGTATACAATAGTATAATTTAGGTAGCAAAGACATATATTCAATTTGAATCCTCGAAGAACTGTGTGCGTCATTTGTTCAAATGTAGCTGGAACATTACATAACCCAAAAAGTATGACTTTAAACTCGTAAAGACCATTCAGAGTTACAAAGATCGCCTTTTCTCGGTCTTTTTCTTCTACTTCTCTTTACCAATACCCCAACTTGAAATCTATCATACAGAAAATTCTTTACCAGCTAGCAGACCAAAGCATCATCAATGAGTGGTAGCGGATAATTGTCATTTTTAGTAATTTTGTTCAGATTTCTTTAATGGACGTATAAGCGTCATTCGCTATTTTTCTTCTTCTCAAATACTACGGGAAATATCCACGGACTGTCTGACGAGCCGTATGATGTTTTCCTTTATCATTCGCTTTACTTCGTCTTCTACCAGATGTATTTCACTGTCTGATACGGAAAAGTCTTTACTTGATCGGAACATTATAGCCTGTATCAATCCTATGTCTTACCGCTGTGCGCCCAGATTTCCTGCTGAATTCGAGTACATCACTAAATTCTTAAAACAAATTCTGAAGCTTGTCTTTTTGAGTAGGTGTAATCTCAGTAACTAGCATATTTCTCAATTTTTCTTACTTGCTTACTTAATTTTTCTTAATCTTCTCGGCTCTTATCATTCAGCGAGCAAATAGAGTCATCCATTATCGTCATAGACATCTGAATAGGCTTCAATTAAGTAATCTCTAACGGCAAACATGGAGTAATCTAATTTAATCGATCATGTATTCACTGGAAGGATTTCGGGAATTAGTAATTCCTCATTTCCCCAGACTATAATGGCATCTGTAGTACAAAAAAAATCCCATTCAAGTATCATTTGATGGCTGCACTGTGAAAACACGATAATAGTCCTATTCATATCTACTTTCAATACACAACGTCCAAAAATGACTACTGGTTTTTCCGCAAGCAGATTTTAAAATAGTCGCATTTTCAGTAATATTTGAAAATTTTAACTTCCTACGTAGTTCTTCAGGTATGAAATAATAATCGGCTTCAGAACCAACTAGGGTTTTCATACACTGTCCATTCATTGTGAAATAGATCATGTTCTTTTCTATGTTAGTAGAAATATTCGTCATAGGATTTTCTTCAGCTGAAGCTACCCTCCAGAAAAGGGTGTCTGGTTTAGTTTTCTTCATTAGGTCGGTGTGGGAAACAGCTTTGATGCTTTGTTAGCGACAATGATTGCGGACGACTGAAGGAGTGGCTATGGTATAGATGGTTTTTTTTATGTAATTGGAAGTAATGACCGTGCATAGTCATCGTTTGTTTGATTAATGATCCAT
Source organism: Nephila pilipes (assembly GCA_019974015.1). Classification (NCBI taxonomy): domain Eukaryota; kingdom Metazoa; phylum Arthropoda; class Arachnida; order Araneae; family Nephilidae; genus Nephila; species Nephila pilipes. The sequence continues at coordinate 400,047 of BMAW01086557.1, forward strand.
ATCTCATCAAATGTTAGATTTTCTCTCTATATATAGCGGTTGTTGCTTCGGTGAATACTTTCCGTCTCTTTCTACAGTAACGCATTACTTGCCTCGGACGCTCTCAGTGGTAACAGTGCCCATTTTCTGTAATTCTCTACACATATGTTTTACGTTGTCCAATGGTAGGATTTCTGACTGGACGTCTAGGTTGTTGCCTAAGTGGAGCCTGCTAATTTTGTTATTAGTGTGTAATATGATAATACATCATTCTTATGGAAATGTATATAATACATTTATTATTAAAAAATATAATGTCTTAAGATGTATATTGCATAGATTCTCTGCTTATAGATAATGACAGATCGTCATAGAAAGAAACTAATAAGAATTGCGAGGGAGAAACTTAATAAAAACATTTATGCCTGAGGTGGTACCGTTTTCTACATATTATTAAATATGTGTGTATTGTGAAAAATAAATATGCATAACTTTGAAGAATGCTAAACACTTATAGTTAATATTTTGCATTAAAAAGGTTCCTTTGTATTAGATATCACTATACAAAAAATTAAAAAGTAAATACTTTTGTAAAATATTTGTTTCTTTAAATATTTTTTTTTTTTTAATTTTTCTCTTTTTTCAAAATACATTTTGTTATTATTTTATAGGAATTTGTATCAGGTATTGCAATGAAATGAAACACATTTGTTACGGTTAAAGTATCATCTTATATTGTTATTGCTTTAACAAATGATTGCTTTTCTAATTCTTAAGTAGATTGTATTCCGTAATATTTTATTCATAGATAAAACGTTAAAATAATAGGTGTGGAAGTAGATATTCTTAATTTTAAACATTTAAGAATTAAAATTAAATATTTTACTGCCGTATGGTAACAGTTTTTTTTTATCTACAAATGAGTATATGGTAAGACTAAAATTACTGTTAGATAATCATTATGATCACACAAATGAATTTATCGTTATCAGAAGAAAGTACTCTTAGTCATTTTGTAATTACATGTATATTAAATACATTAATAAGATAAATAGCTCCATATCTTCAGTGTGACGAAAAAATTTGATTTATCCTAAATTTTAGATACTGTTGCTCACTATCAATAATATATAATCAGTAATAACAAATGAAATTGATTAATTTTATTTTAATGAATTTAAGGACATATATTTGTCATATATTAGGAATCAAATGTTGATTTATCCAAAAATTATAAACTATTTTGTGAATTACATCAAGACTTCGAATATTTAATAACTACACAAATACAAAATAATCTTTTTTAAGAAAGGAAAACAATGGTTTCAAAGAAAAGAAATTTTGAATGCTTGCAAAGACAGAAATATACAAAAAGAAAAAAAAAAGGAATATCATTCATCATTTCTGTTGTGTTAATCTACGTCCCAATCATTGGAACAAATTACGATGCATCTTAACTAGTTCCAACGATTGGATGCCTCATAACTTGTTCCAACGTTTTACCTAGAATAAAGAACATAATATAGAGCTGTTTGATCCACATAATTGCATGAAGTTTGTCCCTTAAACAAAACAAAACAAAATAATTAATTACATAAGTAAAACAGCACATGTTAAAAAATTAGATTGACTTTCCTAATTTCATTTTACCATATGCTGTGATTTCCTTTTTTCTGTTAAATTTCCGAAAAAGTAGAGTTATTTAAAATGAATATTAATTAGAATAAATTAAACGCACTTCTGAGCCCCAGGTGCAACAAAAGCAATAGAAGACCTCCCTCGAATAACACAGTTAATTGGCTCCCTGTTATTCGAAGGATGCCTGCCAATATATTGAACAAAGTATATTGCGTTGATAATACATATTACATTTAATCAATTTCCCTTGTAAGCCGACAGTATGTATATGTACATATGTACAGCGGAATGGAGTAAAATTTTAATTGAACAGTTCGTGACTTGTGTAATTCAACTTCTGTGTTATTCGAGGATCATAGCTAGTTTTAATCGTTCCTGTCACGACTTCGTGCAATTCAAGTATTGTGCTATTAAAGGGATGTCTGTTCTATTAAGAAAAATAAACATCTTCTTCAAATTTCTGATGTATTTTTTTTTTCCACAAGCAAAACATTCTAAAGTACAAAAAGTTTCAAATGTGAACAACAAAAAGAATAAAAACAGACCATTTTGCTGTAAAAATTAGTTAACAAATTAAATATTAAAATAAGAGTAGACAATGAACTACTAAAATATAAAATTATAATCTGTTCAAATTCTAAAATAAAATCAGACGAGAAAATATTAAATTAAATATGTCTTAGCAATGTAAATATACCTTAAGAAAAAAAAATTATTTTACTCATAATGAATTATAAAGTCAATAGTTTAAGCTTCCTTTGATTTATGCCCACATATTTTTATTGACACCAATTTATCAAAATAGCAACATGTTGAAAAAATATGCATAGGAAATATGCATTTATAATTTAGAAAGAGACTTAAAAAGAGACTTTGAAAGTTATTATTTTCAAACAGTATTATCGAAATTAGCATTCATCTAATTTTTCTTTCATTAATTTTCATGGATGATCGTTTCGAACATAAAAATATATGTTATTGGAAAACATAAATGTTATTGGAATTTCAATAACTACAAAATATTTTTAAATAAGAGAGTACATTAACTGTTTGATAGTTTATTTACGTTGCCTTTAGAGGAAACACAATGGCTGTCGGTGATAGCCTCGTAATTACGATCGTTGGTCAAATGACGAGCCGACACCTGAGATGGAAGAACCATTTTCAGACTTCTAGACCATGGTCTGAGAGGTCTTGGAGTCTGATTCAACAGGCCTCAGCCCTGCTATGCGAGGTGTCTAAGTATCATCAGAGTTTGAACTCATGGCTCGACGGAAGGAACAATTCAATTGACTACAGAGGCCATTTCAAGAGAAGAAGAGGACGCAGGAGTTGAAATCTTCCACTCGCTTAATTTCTACTTATCGCCATTATAATGACTTTGAGTCTTGATAGATTCAATGAATATCATCCTCGTTTCATGATATTTTTTTGAAAGAGTGCGTTACCCTTCTGTAGTGAATTCAATATTTCCTCAACTGGAATTATTAAAACTATTAGATTTAACTTTAGCTGTATTTGATATGAAATGTATTACATAGTTATAATTTTAAAATGTATTTTCTTGAAAATTAATTTTTGGAAATATAATATATTCCTCAATTAAATTGAGATGTACTTCTAATACAGGTATGGGTTATACAACAATAACAACTGCGCTTACATGAAAAAGTAGATAAACAAATCTATCTAAAATTCGGGTCGAGAAAGCAAAAACGAATGCTTTTAAAAACGCGAAAGCTCTTTGAAATTGCGTTTCCTACTGTAGCTCCCTATTCCATTTCCATAATGGTATTTTGCAAATCTTCCATTGACATAAATAAAAATACCATCTTTTAAAGTGAATATTCTATTGATCATTGTCGCAAAGGGTTTCAAAAAAGACACTCACCCGAGAACACTTCGACTTACAATCCTAAGTACCTGCTTTCTTTTTTGGATTCTCTCAGAACAAGGCACGAATTCCATCCAAAAAAATACTATGCACAACACGTTTTTAGTTCCTCCATTTTTTACGTTAAACATTCTGAAAACGACATTTATTAAAAAAAAAAGCGTTTTTATAGAAAATCTTTGTTTCATCTTGCATTGTGGTTCACTGAGCATGTTTCATTATTTTCAATTTTTGAAACAATTTAACTTTTCTTATGTAACGGAATGCCCCTATAATATTTTCTCTATGTTAGAAAAAATATCTTTTCTGCTACGAAGAAAGGGAAATAAATAATATTTATATTTAAAAAAAAATGAAAATACTTGCAAATCCGCGCTCCGAAGATATATCCACATAAACGATAACTAAAATATAATTATTGACAATTATTATGCTCAAAATATTGTGTACAGAAACAAATTACTAATCCTGGAAAAGAATTAAGCAACTTTCACTCAGTTATGTCTCTAGATATCTAACTCATTCAGAGGCTATATTAAATATCAGATGCCTCGTGGACAACCTACAGCTCAGCAGCGACTCCCTATTTCTCTCTCTTCCGTTCGTTTCTTCCTTTTTTGTTTCATTTCAGGTCTATGTTAAGCACTTAACACTTCAGTTCTAGAGATTGGTCTGTTGATGACACGACACTCTCCCCCCCCCCCCCCGATAATATTTTTAATATTGTACTGCGAAGCAAAACTTGATAGCAGCAATCATGCTAAAGATAATAAAACATGTTTGCCTATATATTAACATTAAAGAATTAACAAATAGCAAATAGTTTCTCCAGTTCCGGTTGGTGTATTCCTCCGCCTATCATTTAGTCTAAATATTAAATTTGCGATTTCACAAAAACATACTTTTTGTCGTTCATAGTAAACTTTAGTTCAGTTAATTTAGATAGAGCTGCATCTAGATATTGGAGTTGGGTATTCTAGTCACAAGTAAAAATAGTAATACTTTCAAGATATTATTTGCAATACTTGTAAAGTTCCCGTAAAACATTTTTATTAACGTTTGAAATGTAGCAGCCGAATCGAATGGTATCCTGTTCTGCCGATATTGAGCATTTTGAGTGTTAAATCATATAAGATCATGGCTTTTCTCTCCAAGAGGAATTTTTAAATATCCTTAAATATATATAAACATGTAATTATATAAAAAGAACCAATTTCATTGATAAAAATTCTTTGCATTTTTCTTTGGATCATAAATATGTTTAACACGTGAATGTGGGTATATAAATATTTACTACCATTTTTTTGCGACACACACAACCGAGTAATCCATTTCAACTTCATTGGGCTCTATAGGACTCTAATTTTCTAATTCTTCTATCTGTTTATCCAATTCCAATTTCAATGATTCAGTTTTTTTTCTCTCGAAGTTAAGCAAGAAACAAATTTAATGTTCTCCATTATGGACAACTTAGCTTTTCCTTGAAAATAATGATGCGTGTTTATCTAAAAGTTCGCTTAATTCCAAATATTTTTTTTCTCCTGTAGATAGCTAACATATACTTCGATTTTTTTTTCATTTATTGCTATTTCGATTTTTCCTTAACTGTGGCGGAATATATTTAGTTTCTTAATGACTTCTATGGAAGTAAGTCGGCTGTTTCTCAAAAAATTTGCCTCTTGCAGTAAAAATAAAAATAACAGTCCTTCGCTAGTTGTTCAGGCAAAAGCGAATTTTATCCTTATCTAATTGCGATATGATTTAAAAGATTATTGTATTAAGTTTCAAAAATTTTATGTGATATTATAAAATTAACAAGAGAATCGAAATCCTTAATATTACGAATTCTGCAGAAGTTCATCTAGCAGGATCTGCAACGTAAAGCAAACGTTTGACATGTTTCACCGGGGAGTCTTTTAGTTTCCTGAAAACTTTTAAGGCTTGCAAATGGTGATAGTCTCTATATTCTCTTTCAATATTAAAACTTCAATTTTATCCTAATCTCTAAATCTTTTTTCACTAATATAAACCAGATTATTAGTAGTCTTGTTATTAGCAATTATCAGCAATACTTAAGATTCCAAATTCTTACTATTATTCTTGTGCTTAAACACTCTCTCTATAGAATCAAGAAATAAATCGCAATCTTATTTTCCTTAGGCACTGGAAATGCAGAAATTTGAATCACGTTTATAATTTTATCCAAGGGTACTGATGCGTTTCCCCCGTAATTATAAAAAGAATGCTATTTGTCCGTTCGTTGTTGTAATCGTAATCGGTTGCATTCTTCCTCATTTTTTCTCTGAGCAACCGTAATAGCAAGGAATTCCATAACAAATTTCTTGTCGTTAACATACTCTTTATATTTTGTTAATAAGTATTTTAATTTATAAACTTTTAAGCCAGGATTGGTTATTTTTCTACAATTGCTTTTAAAACTGTTAGCAAATCTATTTAAGTAACATTTTTAAACAGTGTATAACAGTTTCAAAGTGATTACTTCGACTCAAAATTGGATGGAAATTACGTTCTCGCCTTAATCTTAAAAAAACGTAGATGAAATCATAAATCCAGGGAGACCAGCTCTGGTTTTAAGAATAGGTTGACGTATGTAATGTCGACGGCAGAGAAAGTATCCACACATACGGTACTCCGATTATATTTATTGACGACAAACCACAAATGAAATTATATTCAAAGATAAATTGCTAATCATAACCTGGAACTAAACAGCATTTGCTCAGTTGTATTTCCAGATATTTTATTCATTCAGAATTACAAACTCCGGAGTTTCGCATACAAGTGGTGACTCTGTATATCTGTCTCTTCAACTTAGTAGCGACTCTGTATATCTGTCTCCCCTTCTTCCTTGATCGCTTCGCTTCAGATCAACAGATATACTCATTACTTCAGTCCTGGAGATCGGCAAGTGGTTAGAGCTACAAAACTAGTTTCATAATTAATATAGAAAAAACATTAAAATGTACAATCTTATTTTAATCACGCTTTAAGCATTTCATATTAACGAATTTTATTGCTGCTCAGAAACTATGATAAATGTTTGGTTCTACTGTGTCAAATAGTAAATAAAATAAAACACTTAAAAGTACTGTGTATAAAATATTTTCAGGTATGCTAAATATAGTATTTGGTTTGCTCTAATTATTATTATTTTCTTACTAATATATAAGAGATAATCTCATGGTACATAATTTTACAGTGTTAATTTTTTTATCATTTACATTGCAAATAAAACGATAACTCATGAAATTCTTGTAATCATAATTTCACCTAAAGAGTAAGAAATTAATATAGTTAAAATTTACTTCGAATATAAAAGCTTTTTTTTTTTCAATAGCTTAAGATGTTAATAACAAAGAGTTTAAAGAAATTTAATTTTATATATAAGAATTTACATGTTTGAAGCTGTTAAATAAAATTTTATCCTTGAGTTTATTTACCTTAAATGTACCTAATAAATACAATACTTTCTCTATTATCCAGCACTTCAAATTTTTGGCCCTGACAGTCTTTATGTCTTCTATTTCAAAGTAATAAAGTAGGTTACCAATACACAAAAGCAAATATTTCATAGTTTTACTTATTTCGTGTGTTTGACACTTTATTTGTATGTACCGTGTTAAGTTTTGTGCAATAATATGTAGCTTTTACTTTTTAAATGAGTTATGAACTTTATTTTTCATTAATCCGGCATTATCAATAATTCGGCCAGCGGTTCTCTGATCCGATATTTATAAGCTATGTCTATGAATGATATTAATTTAGTATTTCCAAAATATCTAGACCTCTCAACCAAAATATTCTAAATGTTGTGAAATAGTTATTCAATTATGAAGAAATTTAATTTTTTCGTGTTTCATGAGAGAATTTGAAATATTTAGATTATTAATCTGATAATTAAAGTAAAGAGTTTAAAAAAGATCTAAACTGCAAAAATAAATGCAATTTTATGAAAAAAGAAGTCCAGCTTTTGATTTTAAACCTTTCATATGAATATTCGATAATTTTTACACATGTTTAATGTTACCTGTTTATGTTGTTTTCTGTCATATATTATGAAATTAATAAGAATTTCAGAATATATAACATAATTAAGAAAAATTAAATTAATATTTATATTTGTAGTATAAGATCTATATCAAAAATTTCTTGTAGTTTTTAAATTAAGGTTAATAAATCTACGTATTAGGAATTAGTTTTTAAATCTGTATACCACTTAATGAATTGCTATTTCTTATGGAATCCTTATAAAAAATAATTATCTATTCAAACATTCACAGCAGCATTTAAAATTCAAAATACAAATTTTAAATTTTAAAACTTTAAAATTAATTTTAATAAGCAAAATAGGGTTCGTATACGATCGAAAATAATATATATATATATTAATTTTAATTTTATGGGTGGAATTCCTCACAACATTCTATTTATCTGTTCATGATTTTAAACATGCATTTAGTTTCAATGGGCAAGAAACCAAACAGCCGAAACATTAACATATTCCTATGGGATAAGTGAATATATGAGTATGAAATATTGCAAATAATTACTCAGAATATTTTTTTTAATCTCTAAATGGATTTTATCTGTGTTTGTTCTGTGTTTAAAATCTGAACAATATTGTTACTCTTTAATTTGGTTTTATATTAACCATAAAGACCTAGATGCTTCGTTAATACTAGAATAATTGGAGAGAATATTAAGACCGCAAAGTTGCTGTGAGAAAAGGTTATTCTTAAAACATTCACATCCACTTCGTGAAGTTTCATAAATTTCATAAATGAGCTACATTGTATTTTCGAGATTTTAATTACATCCAAAATTTCTTTTGTAATATTGTATAATAAGCACATAAACTAATGTATTACCTAGAACGACCGAAGCGGTCAAAAGTGCCCCTATCCTCTATTAAAAATACCGTCACCTTTTCCTCAACGGCTTTTCTTTTTTTAAATTATATTCACACATTAGCTTGTTTGCGGAGCAATTATGCGTGAAGGAGTCAGCAACATTATTTCCAGCATTGATAATTGCACGTGTGTGACAACTGGTTTTCAATGACTTATTCAAAAGAATTGATTATTGGTACAATAGTTAAGTACTTTTTCATCAGCACATGAAATATTGTAATTCCTTCAGAAAATGCAATTCCAGAACAAACCTCGAGTTTCTCAGAAAGAGAAATTCGTCAAGAAAATCCTTTACACAAAATAATTGGCTCTTCAACCAATCTTCACACTCCAGATGTAACTCATCGACAAATTCTTGAGGTAAGCGTCAATATATCTGGTGATAGGCATCAGAAAACTTATTGAACAAAAAAATAGAACCTACTCCACATGCTACGAAAAATATTGGAGGAAATCAAGCTTTATCTTAACATTGGCTAATTTTGGAAACCAAATTAAAGTGAATTCAAAAATGTAAGATTGAAGAAACTAACCGCTAATTAAAATGTATTTATGTGGTATTTCATTGAAAGAACTGGATGCTTTTATTGTACTAATGTATGCAAAAGGAACTATGTGCTGTTCCAGGCATAAGCGAATTATGGTAAAAACAGTGCGTTTTTCTAGTATTCAGTGATAGTTTCACTGAATACTAGAAAAACATGTCATTATGAAATTAATGGATCCAGTTCCTTATAAGAGAGTAAATGTCACAACAACCAATGATTACATTTCAGAAATTTGTGAACTTTTTGTTGTAACAGAAGCTTCTACTGTTGGTTCAATATGTCTGTATCGAATAGCTTTGCAACTAATTTGCAAAAATACAACACCCAAAAGTTTCTTATTAAAAGTTCAAATGAACATCCAAAATACTGTTACTGTTTATCAGTGTAAGCAAAAAAAAATGTCTGTACCTTATCCACAGAAGTGTTCAGATACCAGATAATCTCAAAATGATCCCAAGTACAAAATCAAACATAGGTGTTCCTTATGTATTTGAAGTATTGAATTTTGTATTTGATATATTCACGTATTTGAAATGTATTCTACATTTGTTCTTTGCATTTTATTCATGAAAATCGTTACAATATTGGCGCATTAAATAATTGTGATGCAAATCATGTGTTAGAGATACAATAAATATAATAAATAATAGAGATAAATATAAGTGCTTAATACGAATACAATTTTTTTTTCCAAAATGCAATGGATTTTTTCATAAATAAACTTACAATGATTTTTTTTATCTTAAGCAATACAAAATTTTACTATTATAAATAATGTATTCTTTTTAAAGTGTTTTTAATAACTTATATTAACTATTTATATTGATGTTTGTGTTACACACATCAAACATTTACTCTTGATTTTTATTGTGGTAATAACGATCTCTAATGACTGTCCTAAGTAATTAAAAAAAATTTTGATCGTTTTTATGCAAAATTAAAGGTTAAGATCTCAATAATACTGTAAGAAATTTAAGTATAAAAAAAGGGGGTTTGTAAATGTTTTGTCCTTGAAATTTAACATGTAAAACATGCTTAGTCACTCAAATATTTGTAATATTATGTACACAAACAGCGATTGACTAAGCAATAAATTCCCAGAAAATATAATTTTCTGGTTTTATGTTGCTTGTTATATATTGCTTGCACAAGTATTAATGTCAGAATTAATTCGGTATTGAAGAAGAAAATAAAGTACACATCATTCTAAGATTAAATGCATATAAACTCGAAAAAAATTATTTTCTTTCGAACATCGCTTAAGAAAATTTAATTATAAATTGCTAGAAAATAATAATTAACTAGAAACGTATAAATAAATGTCACTAGAACCAGCATAGCTCGCTTTATTTTGAAAAAAAATTCTTTTCATTCAAATAAAAGAAATAAGTATCTTCTCAACTTAATAGAATTTCTGACGAGAAAAGAAGATAAATTTAATTTACGGAACTGACTTATATAGTTCTCCTCCACTTCATAAAAAACTGTATTGTTTTGTTAAAGGTAACACCTGAGGTTAAATGTTGTGGGCTGAGAGTCAATTTTCGCTCTGTTCAACCCTTGTTAAAAAAGGTTTTCCAATGTTTTTTCCACCCATTTTTAATATTTTTTTTTATCTTTCATAAACTTTTTTATTTTTGAAAGGGAATTACATTTTTCGTATTTTTAAGGCACTTATATTACATTCTTGTAACTCTTTAAATACCCCTAGCTCTGTTTCTGGGGGGGAAGGGGTAGGTTGCTCGTAATTATATTTAGATAAAATGTAATAGAACTATTCTTAATAAAGTTTGTTCTTTCTCAGAAAATAACTTTAAACAAATTTCCTTACTAAACGGTGTTAAATAATGTATACAGAAAAATATTATGAGAAATTTGTAGATTATTCAATATGATTGGGTAATGTTTAGAATTAATTAATGAATACAGGAAAAATATGCTATATTTTTTCTGTCATGGAATATATTAGTACTAAGCATTTCATATGCATAGTAATAATATATTCCACGACAGAAAACAAATGTAACTTATTTTTATCTTATATTTTACATAGCACACACACATACATGTATATATATATATATATATATATATATTTTACAGGTTTAAAGGGGCTTGATTTTGTCCTTTAACTGATTATAAAGGGGAAAAAAAAGTTGAAAAGCTAGCTTATTCATAAAACTTTTAATGGAAATGTTTTAAATATCTATCTATCCATCTATCTATCTATCTAGTATATATATACTTTTTTACTTAATTCAATTAAATAGTATTTGCAAAAATACTTGATTTAATACATCTTTATAAGAAAATATATGAATTATTTACATAGCACACAAATGTGTATAAATTTAATGACATCACTCAATATATATATGACATGCGGATAGCAAATAGCTAGACTGACGCTGCTACAAAAGAAGTACGCTTGAACATAATGCAGATGATCAACATTTGTTTAGCGTGAAACCTTTTCTTTCTAATGCAGTGACACTTTTATAAGCAAATCCGTATAGCTGTAGCCTTTGTTCCCATTAGAGTTTTTTTTTTTTTTTTGTTTCACCGGAAAAAGGATGAGTAGCAACAAATTGTTGTGGAATTTCACATGAAAATTGAAAGAAAAACGCAAATGAACTTTTACAATTTATTGAAAGAAGTGTATGGCAATGAATTTTATTACGTGCACGTGTTTTTGAGTGGCTTCAGCTTTTTTCAAGATGGCAGAGAAGACGTTGAAGATGATTCACTCCCTGTCCGCACTCCATCGTCAAAAACGAAGGATAATATCGAAAGAATTGGTAATCTGGTTCGATCTGGCCGTCGGTTAAGTATTCGGATGATTGCTGAGATAGTCAGAACTGGAAAAAAATCCATACGGCCTATTTTTTCTTCAAAACAGTGTACAGGATTTTTCCTTACTGTTTGTCATTTCTAGCCAAGTACAGCGTTCAAGTGTTAGACCGTCCGCCTTATTCGCTGGTACGTGAAATATGCGACTTATATCTCCTAAAGTGAAACATGCATTAAAAAGAACAAGAATAGAGTCAATTGAAGCTGCGAAAGAAAAAAGCGGCACGTGTAATTTAAGGAGCTGACAGAAGAATTGGAAGCATTTCGAACAATGGAAGATGTTTCCAGCACTGTTTCGAATAATGAAAGATTCGCATGGAGCGTTAAAGGGACAAAGGAGTGTTACTCATTGAAGGTGATAATAAGTAAATACGTTTAAAATCAACATAAAATATTTTACATCGTCAGTCTTTATATTTAATAACCACACCTTAAAAACTCTTATTTTTAGAACGATGTGTAATTTAATATTGTATGTTAAGAGCTCTGTGGGTTAGAAATATTTCTTAAGTGAATATATTTTACTTTTATCTTCAGGTTTTTCAATATATCCATTAAAATGGTTGAACTCTGTTTTTACACAGTATTTTTCACTCAGTTTTACAGGGATTAGAAGCTATACGTAATAAAGGTGTAATAAGCACATTTGTTGCAAAAAATAACGAAGATTCTCACACACATCAATTAAGAATAAATTAGTTTAAACATTACCTTTATAACTGAATACAATTGATTTTATATTTTGCTTTATTTTTAGAAAACAAATGAATAAAAATATGTGCGAAATCATAAAATTTTAAATTTTACTTTTATTATTTTCAGAGTATTGAGCTTAAATAAAATGCTTGAATGGCTAAAATATTTTAATTGCTCGAATTTCTTCTCCGGTTAGTAATAGCCTCCTAAGGACTTATCTTCTTTAAGTAAGTATAGAAACAGATTTATGAAGTGTGTGTAAGCAAATTCTAAATTATATGCGGCGAGTACCACTTAAAGAAATATATCTCTGCCTTAAATTACTTAAAATACCTAATACTTAACAACTATTCTCAATTTCAAAATACCAAGTTATACGTTAATGTATATTATTAACGTAATTAAGATTTTTTCCGTGCCATAATAACGCAATTACATCACCTTCTCAGTTTCCAAAATGACACTCTTAGGAAAATGTATACGTGCATCATGAATATGGAGAAAATATTTTATAATAACACAAAGCATTAAAATTGATAAAAATTCTGAGAAATTTGAAATTTTGTATAATTAAATATATTATGTAAAATTTCTGTTAAAATATTATATTAAAAAAATATTATATTAAATTTACTGAATACTATAAAGTATTAAGGCAGGTGGAGGTAGCCAACTGGTCATGATCGTGAACTTGCAAGTCTACGACTCGACAAAACGTCGAGTCGTAGGTTCAAGCCCTGATGCAACTAGAGACCTGCAATGTTGCATGGCTGGTGCACGTTAAATCTGTAGAGGTCCCAAGTCCTCGATTTGGCGTGGTGGGGAAGTTTGGAATTCTCGTCACTTGACCGATGTTTAAAATTACTAGGTCTGTCACAAATGGCTCTCGAGTTGCTTCTAAATACAATGTTAATGAACAATCGATCATTTATTCAAAGTAATGTTACAAAAAAATATAAGTAGTATTACCATTTATTGACTGTTAGATGTACTGATATAAATTGAAGTTTTTTTTTTTATGTATCCATATAAATACGCATAGACACTCATATATATACGTCCAAATGAAATTAGTAAAATTAACCGACAGATTAACATTTCAATCTTTCTAACTTTCGTTGTTTCTGCTAGAAACAGATATCCTATAGGTATTCCTAAGATATTTAAACTTTTATGTTTCATCAGTACTTTAAAGTTCCCTCCCCTCCCCTGAATCATATTAGTGTTAAAATATTCTATTCAACCGTTACCAATGGTAAATTTCAGAATTAATCTTATATAGCTCTCTCTATCATCGACAGATGACGTTAGCAGTCCTGTGAAGCTGAAAATCAATGAGAAGGGAAAATTTCCTGCCATGTAACTCATTTAACCCCCATCTTATTATGTTAAAGATGATAACAAGTTATTGCGGTAAAACATCTCAAGATTCTTAGGTAAATACCCTTTACATTTTTTTCTTATTTAATAAGCCCTGAGAAATATTGTTATTTTTAAAATTAAAAGAAAATTATAATCTTTTTACTTTATTTTGAAAACTCAAGTGGTACTTTTACGTACCTTTGGATGTAAGCAGGAATTCCTAATGTATTTAGATCTAACTTCCTTTTAAAAACTGTCTGATGTACGACGGTATTGTATATACCTTTTAACTTAAGAATTGAAAAATAATTGCTTTACTAATGATATGTTTCTTAATAAATATATAATTTCATATAGTTGACTTTTATTTATTTTTAACCATATATACTTTTTTCTTTTCGTGCGTAATGTAAAATAGTCAGTTAATTTGGATTTGTGCATCAATAAACATATTGTTACTTTAAAAATGTATTTTGTTTTCAGCCTTTCGAATATTGCTTATTTCATTTCAGATATGCTCAGAACGCGTGCTCTAGCATCAAAAAAAACTATGTCACTCTTCGAAATTATCACTGCAGACTGCAGTAACACACCTTAAAAAAAGTTCATCTGATGTAGAAATGTCGATCGATGATTCACCAGTAGCTTCATAATCTGGTTTCCAGAATGATGAAATTGCTGGAAAAGCAAGGTATCCCAAGAGTATAGAAAACGAGAAATGCTGCAAAGTTTAATCTTATATTTTGACTGAATTCAAGATTTATTGAATCTTTCTGATCGTTTGAGTACATCTACCAGGAGGTCCCGCTCGTTTAACTTTAGGGAAAATCGAGGACGTTATGAAGTGTGTACAAAAAATCTGTACAAAGTCAACCCGGCACCAAATGTGAAGTGCGAAATTTATTTTTTTGCGTAAATGAAAAAAAAATGTTTTTGTTATTTTCATCTAGAATAAGTATATGTATCTTATTACAGATGGAATACAAAAACTCAGTGAAATGTTGAACAGTTTCAATAATTTCAAAAATGTTAAATATTTTCAACTTTATTCACCTGATGGCACTAAAAAGTACCATATTAGTTTTTTTCTATTAGCTCTAATTCATGATTTAATTTTTTTTTAAATTTTGTTTTATTGTTGAATACATTCTGTAATCCACTTTAATAATGTAATCAAAAAAATTTAAGGAGATATTCCTTTAAATTCATAATTTGAAGCCTAAGGAGTTATAGTATAAAGAGCCTTTCTTTTAATTTATGAGAGTTTATTTTTCGCATAAACTATAGAAATATTAAGACATATTAAGCGTATTGAAATATTGTAATAAGAACGAAAAATTATGCGCGTACGTGAACTAATTCATACAAATTTATTTGTATATTCATTTAAACACTAAATGTTACTCACATGTACACATGCAAATATCCAATGATTCTGAACAATGAACAATCTTATTCAAAATTCATTGTGAAAAAAATTTAATAAACTTATATATATTAAATATTTTAAAATAAAAAATTATATATGTAAAACTTTGTGATAATATACTTAACTGTAGCACGGAGCTCATGTAAAGGAGATTTTATCAACAATGACTTATGATTTCTTATATTTATAAATAACTTGGAAAATGAAAAAAAGGAGCAAAATTTGAAATATGTTTAAGAAAGAAGAACCGAGCGAAGATTTAACAAGTAGTATATATATAAGAAAAAAAGTCAATTCACTGCTAAATAATACATTTTCTTCGAAAAGAATGAAACTGAGTGACAAAAGAAGTTTCGATAATAAAGCTCTTCTGTTGTAGAGCGCTGAAATGGATTTTGTTATAAATGTTTCTATTCTGGTGGTGCATTATTATTAAGAAGTTGACGAATTGGTTTCAATTCATCGTTTCATGTAACAAATAGCTAGAAATATTTTTCCTACTGTAGGAACTTCTGAAAACATTAAAATGGAGAGAGAAATGTTTAAGGGTCTAGGGAATTGACAGATGACAAATTTTTTCAAACTACATTTCTCGTGAATAAAAAGGAACTCCTGGTTTACAACATTAATTATGATTCAGATAAAAAATAACTGCTTATATAGGTTACATGGAGCTTCATTGATGTGATTATTCAACAACATTTATGTTGATTTTAATAGTAAAAGTGATCCGAGCCCACCTAAAAACTACAATCCAGCATCCCCGCCCCCAGAGGCAATCACTCCTGCTCTTAGCATTTAATGTCAAAAAGAAAGGTTTTTTTTTACAGCATTAAAGGTCAAGACACAATAGTACATGTTGGAGCAAAGAACAGAAGATAATATATAATTTCGAAATTAAAAGGAAAAAAAAGCTAACAATGCGTTTATAGTGTGGCATCATATTTCTAATTTTTCAAATTTTTCCTTTTTCTTTTCTTTTTTTAGAATGCTTATCAATTTATATCCATATCACCATTTACTGCTAACAACGCATGCTGACACTATGATTCACTTGCCAGCCGCAGCTTCAAGAGAAGTAAAGCACACAAAATAAAATCTATATATTCAGAAATGTAGCATGACAAAAGAGTATATACATGTATGCAAAGTATACAATAATAAGCCCATGAAAAGAAAAATTGATAATATAAAAAAAAAAAATATTGAAATATTGAGAAAAAAATATTAAATTCGTCGGGTAATTTTACAAACCGTAGGAATACAGGATTTAAGATTGAAAATCAAATTACAATTTTCCCACATGGACTTCTGTTAAATAGGTTTCACTTCAACAAAAGGACAGTTTGAATCAAAAGCTTTTAGTAAAAGTGTAAGCGTAAACATAGTTGTCAGCATCTACAACACACTCCCAGAAATATAAATTTGTATTATTCATATTAAAACAATTTAAATAACGAATGAAGGAACCATGATCAGTTAAGAAGCATGTAAGAAAAAAAAAAAGAATTCATATAAAAACTCAAAATTGGTCTATACGATTTATAATATACGATTATCAACTACTCGGTCTATACGACCAATAATAAATATACGATTGAGCCCAAATACCAGTGATAAGAGTTAATCATTAGATCTTCCAGTCAGAAAGAAGCTAATTTTTTTAAAATCATAACTATATGAGACCGAGGGGCAAGGACATATGTTACATTTCCTCACCATCAGTAGCAGCGAGTTTTGCAAATGAATGTGCGGTTTCGTTATAATAGTCTCCGACGTGTGCCAGAGCGCATTGTATGCTGCGAGAATCTGAATAAGTTGCTAATTTTTTTCTTAAATGATATTATTAAAAGCCGATTTACTTCTGGTAATCAGTAGTAGCAATATCGATGATGAACTGTTGGAATAAATAAAAAAAAAATTTGAAGTTATGAAAGACTGCCCCCAAAATGGCAAATCCAATTGCCGAAATCTGGCCTGGAAAACTGAATTATAAAAAATATGTTTAAACATGTAGTCTGCATTTACGACACCCCGATAGAAGACTTACACAGCGAATCCAATTTTGGACCCGATCCTTGATGCATCTGTGAAAATCTCCCACTCAGAGGGTTTCTAAAATTCATGGAGAAAAATAAGGAACGACTCTCTTCTTTGTATTTCAGGATAAACAACTCTCAATGAAATATTTAAGTCAAATATGATATCATAAATCAGGTGAAAAAAGTTAGAATTTTGCTGTCTCTAAATTTGATATTTAATAAAGTGAAATTTAAGGGTAAAATGAATAGGGGAAACCCCGACAATCACCTGCAAAGCAGCATTGGGAGGCGTTCTAAATAGGCATTGGTAATTTTTAAAATTTAAATTCTCTAAATGGTAATTTGCGAGGAGTTCAGATCACCAACCGAAAAACCCACACCGTAGGTAATGATAAATTCTACAACAGATAGGTACCACAGCTTATAATTTTTGGAATTGAAATCACCGAAGAAAACCTTACTAAAATTTAAAAATATATTATAATTTTTTTCTTTAAGATAATCAATGTGGGGGGTCGAGATTAAAGATCCTTACCAGATTAAAGGAGTTTCAATTTAGCGTCTTTTTAATTATTATTTGAAAAATAGGAAAATTGCACACATAAATTTATAAATTTCACTAAAAGGTAAGGAAATTACAAGAAATATGCTTCCAAATTCCGTAGTCCAAGTAAATCAAAACCCTGATCATTTCCACCACTAAGATTTTTAAAACAAAAGATACCTCTACGGTAGAAACTCTCGTAGGAGGTCTAGACTCCTCGAAATTCAAATCAAAAGTCTCTCCTGACCTTGTGAAAAGAGAACGTGTTAGAAATTCCTATTTCTTCTTGTGACAGTAAATAGATGAACCAGAAATTATATTCTCAAGGATACAAGAGTTCAGGGACTTGCCAAAGGCAAGCTTTACATTCAGTACAAATTTTTCAGTATTGATGGTCCAGAAGTGCTCCAAGGCCTCATGTTAAGAAGCAAGAATTTTCTTTTACATAAAGATATTTCTTTTTTTATATTGTAATTGTAAATTATCTATTTCTATAGGTGGAAAATTATTTTTAACTAAATATATTATTTCCCTTTTAAGAGATTTAATGTATTTCTAAAACATTTTAAATTGTTGTGTCATTAGGAGAAAACTAGAATAGCAAGAACCAGTCATTCACAAAAAGATTTGAATTCGGACGACCGGACGATTGAAATTAATAAAGTAGGAAAATCCTCTAGTTGATCGGAATTCCGAATTAATTCAGCTGTTTATATAAGTTTGGGGTAGGATTTCTTAATTTTCTTCACAATATTGGTACCGTATTTTGTTTTTAAATAAAATTCTGAAGTATTTAAATCACTTCGCAGATGCATTCCCACAAACCGGTGATCGCTCAGAAATTCCGGATCCTAATCGTCCCAGGTTGCCACCTATCCAACAAAAAAAGAATGCAATAAGAAATCAAGGAAACATCTGTAATGCCCTTCCCTGAGTAAGCTATAAATGTAGGATCCAATTTAAGTATATTTAAGAAGTTTATATTATGTTATAAGGCGCAATCAACCATAGGACACACCGGGTATCCATAAGATCATAGCCCCAGATGGGAGACCTAACATTGAAATCTCCCATCAGGAGACAACTATGGTTCAAAATCTTATAAACAGAAAGTTCCTTTAACATAGCATCAAAGTCATCGAGTACAGGGAAATATAGATTTATTAATAAAATTGAAAGTTTTTTTTTTTTTTTTAATTTAAGTAAGACACCTATTGTATGATTGGTTTCATTGAAAAAATCGGTTTAAATTAATTTATTAAATCAAATTGTAAGGTATTTATTTTTAAATGAGAAATATTGAATTGATTTAAGCCGAGGAGTTTAAAGGAATATCAAAATTAAGACAAGGGTTTTGGATAAGCAGAAAATCTGTTCCGAGTTTCGAAGCAACCACAAAGGCCTGGAGATGTGCAGCTCTAGATTGATTAGCATTCAGTTGCAAAATATTTATTTGTTCATCCAGAGGTACGAAAAGCAAAAGAACTAATGCCCGAAGTAGGTGTGGTAACAAGTGAGTAAATATTACAAACCAAAATCGGTGTGACTAAACATGAGAGTTTTTTGATTTTTCAGTATGGGACAATTCTTCTCCCTACATCCGTGATTAAGGTCGTGGCTAGTTCCAAAACGCTGGTTATTTGCATAACAGTTTTTGTAAATGAGAATTTATACTTCATAATTTTGTCCCTCGGTCAAGTGTTGAGGACGAACCTTGAAGTGGCACCATTCTCGAAACCTCTACACCACACCAATGGAAAGACTTTGAGCCAGGACGGATTTAGCGTGCATCAACAACGCCTCACTGCGGGTCGAACGAGGCATCAAGTCTGGAATCCACCATTCGACGAAAACAGTCAGCCGCAGATCCGCGACTATGACCACTAGGCTACCGCTGCCACCTGGTAATACTACACTCGGTGTGTAATGATTGCATTTCATTATTTAATTAAACGGCAATTGCTCCTTTCAATTAAACAAATAATAACCCTTGAGTTCCATTTGATGACAAGCAAGGAAACACTACTCTATTTTATTCATCTATAATATAGTGTAGTGTTTCATATAAAGCATAGATAAAGTCACTTTCTTCTGAACCTCAATTAAGAAACCAATCCTATATTATGTTTTAATTATAAAATCTCAGTTTAGCTGTCACTCGTTCTGTGTTCAATAATTTCACACAAACAGCTGAATTTGACCTTATTACTTGAACTAGATTTTACTTCAATCCATAAAACTAATTAAGGTGTTTCAATCCAAATTATAAATCCATACATTTATAATAAGCAAGTAGTTACTGTCCATCTCCCATCTTTTCTACTTCATTTACACATCATTATCTCTGATTCATTTCACTTATATCTTCATGTAATTTACTAATCCCGTTTCATTTAAGTTGGGAAAAAATTTTATTTTTATAAAATTCAAATTATTATAAAATCCCTAAGTTTAGTGAAGTAAGATTCGCGAATAGCCCTACGTCATTTTTGTTACAAAATTAATCCGACACGATACTCTCATTGATTAACATACAAGTAAGACATGCAAAAAATGATAATGACATAAAGCAATTTATTTCATTTTTTTGCGATGAAAAGGTGAGAGAGTTTATTTGCATTGTACTATACGAAATATAAGGTACAAATGTTTTAATATTTCTCTTTCTAAGACATAATAGAAAAACTATTTAATTGAATTAAAGAGTACTTACTTAATTAGGTGAGTCTTTACTACACGAAATGCGTGTTTCTTTGTACTAATTTAAGATTAAAAGCATGCTCTTTTAAATCAATGCAATTCCCTAATGCTTGTGTTTCTGTATGTTTAAGTATTAGCAATTATTTAAAATAGTTTTTACACCTTAATATTGAATGTAGGAAAAATTTATATTCTTATATAAAAAATTAGGCGTTTTTGTATAATCATTATTTATTTTCAAATACTTAAAATGTTTCTCATTATTTCCTTAGAATATTTGAGATGGACATAAGCGACTAAAACTCATCATGGTTGAATTTTTATTAAAAATAGATGAAAGAACAATTATTTTTACATATCAGAATTATTCGATACTTCATATTTACTACAATATGTAGATGTGTCATATGTGTGTGTGATTTTAGATGCATACGATAAATATTTCGGAGTCTCTATTTACATTTAGATTCTTTTTTATATCGATTTCATTCAAATGAATGTGGAAGTATTTGAAGAAAGTGTGCGTGCTCTTGATCAAAGCAGGGATTAAAATAAAACTAAATTATTTTAAAAAGGCTCTTAAACACTTTTTTAAATCTACAAATTGAAAACTTTAGCCCAATATCTGTTTCTGCAAGAGATATACATATTTTTTGAAGGAAATATTTGTATATTTCCTTATATAAACTAAATGATACCGATAAATATATGAGAAAAGAATTTATGAGAACTTACAAATCAAAAAATATTTCTTATCAAAAAATATTTTTGATAACCATAATTTCTTTAAATTAAAAATAAAATGTCTTCCAAATGTTTCGAAAAATTTAAGTAAATGTGTTACACAGACTATTAAAATTAGTTAAATGTGTTTTTAATCACAACATTATCATAATCAAAGGTATTTATAACTTAATAAGCTAAAGTAATCACATTATGTGTAATTATAGAGTGTCGCTTAATGGTTGTGTGTTTTTAATTTTACTGGCGAAAAAAATTCGTAAATGTAAAATTTTGCATAGAATTTGCCTTATTTTTTTAATTTTATTCTATGTGTTATTGTGTAGTAAAAAGTAAATTTCACACAAAAAATTACGGCCAA
This sequence comes from Nephila pilipes, assembly GCA_019974015.1. Taxonomy (NCBI): domain Eukaryota; kingdom Metazoa; phylum Arthropoda; class Arachnida; order Araneae; family Nephilidae; genus Nephila; species Nephila pilipes. The sequence goes on from BMAW01086557.1 coordinate 421,762, forward strand.
ACTTCCCATATACAAACATCTTTATTACAACATAGCCGGAACAAATAGTCCACATGAGATGCACAATAATAATGATATCACAAGAGTACAAGGAATTGTACTTGATTCCTGTAACGATATATCTGATAAACTGGACAGTTAAAATATCCGTTTCATTGGTATGAAACAGCAGTTTCTCAACATGAACTTAAAATTAAAACATTTTTTTCACACAAAGTAACACAGAGAAAAACGAGAGCAAAAACTTTTGTCACACAAAATGAAATTCATCACATACAGATAGTAAATACAATCATAGAACATTAATATAAACATATTTTCGAAGCATAGATTCTACGAACCCGATTGCAGAGCCTACATTTTTTGCTTAAAAATACACTTAGACAAGACATGACATTAATGATTTCGTATCATTCAATGTACGACAAACATTTATTGCTTAAAAGAAGTTTTAACGAAAAATTCATTCAAAATTTCTATTGTTTATAAGTTGTGGAATGATAAATACTACAAATTTAGATTGCTGTTTTATAGTTGGTTTGTTCCATCAAAAAATTAATTTATAAAAAAGATATTTAGTTTAAATCAATTTAAGCACCATTTCCTCTTAAATATTTCCTAAAAAACAGAACTTGTGTTCGAAATTCTTTAAAAATGGCTTTCTACATGTATTTTAAATGAAACGCACAAATATTTAGTCATTTCACAAAATACATAATTAAAAAGGTTGTCCCAACATTTTTTAGAGACAACAGCAACATGTTTTGACAAAAATATTTTAGAGCAAATATTTTTTAAAATAGCTCGAACTATTACATAGAACATATACACACTAAGTTCACCATATATGCGACATAAAACAACAATAATGATAGCCACTGGTTAAACATAAGCAGCAACATTTATAACAACAACTATGCAAATAGCTTACAAGGCCACATGCATTTTACATTACAATTAACATCCATTGACAAATATGTATGAAAATTTCTCGGAATATCTGACCGTATGTATCTAACTGAAATTAAACATCTATAAAAACTTCATTAAAATTAAATCAATGCCTTACGTCCTTTGAATTTGTCTTCATTGGTGACAAAAAATTAAATATTAAATAAATGCTTTTTTTTAACGGGATCACATATGGCAGAAATATAACCATTTGTATTTTCCATTAAAATGTCTATTCTTTCTACCTAAAAACCCAGATATACATATTCTATATACTTTGTTTTTATCCCTTAAAATTCCTGTAGTAACTCTAGCAGGCCAGTCTTCTTTCATACCTCAATTTCAACGCCAGTGTAAGGCACTTGCTGATTTCATGTTTAAGTAGATCTATTTATATGTATATTAAATAGGGTGACCATATAACTTATACCGTCATCTTTTCTTTTATAAATTTGTACAAGAAACTTCACCTAATTCATAGTTTCTCAATTGTGGTAGAATTGATTCCCATTCTAATCACGATGCGCCGCAATTCTTTTAAATTGCGTTATGAAATAATATACTCTAAAGGATATCGCTTCCTAATATGCTTAATTTCACGCTATAAATTGAATTTGCTTTTAGTTAAATTTATTCATCATATTGAGAAAATTAGTTTCAGTTCTGCTAACGTGTATTTAAAAATATTCTGAAACTTAGTAATAAAGAAAAAGTTTTAACGGTATAAATGTATTTACGAATTTATATGGATGATAAATATATGTTTTGTTATGAATGCATTTTTTTCTATTGAATAGTCCTCATATATGTTTTATTTATTGAATAAATATTTATGATTCACTTTCCTAAAATAACTTTTTCTTGCACAATTTTTTCCTATTTTCTCTACTCATTAAATAAAATTTCTCAGATTTTCAATTTTTGATTGTTTTCTATATATGATCACCCTGATATAAAACTCTTTTAGGGACAATTACGCATGAATATGAGATTATCTCATGATTCATATTGCCTAGAGCTATATGAATATAAATATATTGACTCATATAATCGTCATAAGCGTATGTTTCTCAATAAGCAAACTTTATTGAAATAATGTTTTGATTAGTACATTTTATTAGGTAAAATTACTTTTATTGATGTTCATTTATATGTTTATCCCTTTCTGATTATACATGGATTCCTTATGTCTCAGTATAAATTACCTTACCGTGTAAATATTTATTGAATGTATATAATTATTTATATAATAGCAATTCATACCGAAAAAAATATATATATGATGTCCATTAATGTTTTATTACAACACGCAATTTCTTGTAGAAGAAATTGTTCATGGAAAACTAAAATTTGTTGTTCAAATACAAACTAAATATTGTACAGATTCTAATTTTTTAAACAGGTTTTATGCTTCATTTCCAATTTTAATTCATGAAAACATTTTACAAACAGGAAAATATATTATAACATTTAAACTGTATTTTAATTTTTTGCTTAATGGCTCCTTTTTTTTCTTAAAATAAGACTTACAGTAGGAATCTGAAAACATTTCTAAGCGTTCTCAAAGTTCTGATGATGAATTTTCAACTTTATTACAGTTAAAAAATATTGAGCAGTTAGCACATTTTCATAAATAGTTACAAACTATCATATAGCATGATATCGTGAACATGCTTTCTAATTCCATTGCAAGTCAAATATTTATAGCACCTATGTTTCTTCTGTACATTAGCCTACATAAATATTGATAACTAATTAAATTTGATCCTATTAGATACATGATGAAATAACAAATTTCAAATTCTGAACGGAATTAATGATTCAATATTCTTGGCATCAGCATGTATATTTTTAATTTATATATTCTTTTTAATTACATAAAATCACATAACATCTTTATAATACTTCATATTCAAATTTTACAAACATACACAAAATTAATATGTCCTGCACATTTTTTAGTAACGTTAATACAGTAACGTGCAAAAATAACTCTTACTTTGAGCAAATATTCAATTTATCAATTTTAACAATTTACTGAACTTGTTTTAAAATTTGAAGTGTATAGTTGATTTTTGTAACAAATGAGAACAAAACTTATTTCCAAGTTAAATAACCCAATAAAATTCCATACTTCTTTAATATTCAATATTAACTACTGTATCAAACAATACTGCCCAAAATAATACTGAAATAAGAATATTTTGTATTGATTTTTTCTTAAAAAAATATTTATACAATGTATTGTTGCAACCAATATTATTAATACATAAAAGGAAAATAATCACCACACAAATAATGCTTACATGTTTTATTAAATACATATTTGTTGTATATTATGTTTAAATTAGCGTAAAAAATATGTTTTTAGATTTTAAATAATCTTTCTGAGCCTCAAACAACATTTGATTTCTATTCATTAAGCACAATAATATGAAATTTTTAGTATTGCATAATTAATTTTTTTACATAAATTTGAAACATTACAGTTTTGATTTACCTTAGAATTATAATGAGGTAATAAAAAAAAACATAGATAAAGTTATATGAAATAATTTACCAGTAAGTAACTATATATATATATATATATATATATATATATATGGTTCTAGGTATATAATTTAATGCACAATATAAATTATTCAATAATATAAGTTATTAGCTTTGCTTTTGTGAATGAAATATTAGATGATTACGTCATATGGAATTGTCTCATCAGACAAATACACTGCAGGTAAACATAAGTAATCTGTATTTCTGTATTAAAAAAGGCTTTTAATAATGTACTGGAATATTGATAAAATTAATTGCTTCGCCTTCTGTGAATATAGTTATTCAACATCAAATGAATTACATTCTTTTACTCCTTTATTCACACATGAGTGCAATATTACTCAATCAACCTTTATTTCCTATATTCGTTAAAAGTACTTTTATTTTTCTAATTAATGGTACATAAAACAATTATAATCAAAATTATCAATAAAAGAGGCAAAATTATGTTAATTCTGAGCATTCAAGTGGATTACGAAGGAACGATTTTTGCTACAGAACTTATCTTCTTTAATTTTCCAACTACATCCATATATTGACAAATAATACTTTTTAACAATATATACATTTTACTTGAATGCCTTACTTAATAAACTGTTCAATTTAATAAATAAAAAACACTTTATCTTTAATTATTTCATTGCAATTCATGGGAAGAATTCCCAAATGGTCGGTAAGAGAACATTATAATATTAATAACTTAATTTATAAATTGTAATTACTATATCATGTTACAATAATTGTTAATAATGTACTGTGTTTTGTTAGATGCTGATGTGCTTAAAATTATGGTGGTTTTTTTCATAGGGATTTTTTTCCTTTTATGACCATAACATGAAAATGCAAAATATTATTCATAAATAAGTAATTTACGTCTTTTATTTTTATCATATTATGATCACAGGTCATATTAAGGAGTATTGATTGATAACTGAATACTTTGACTTCCAAATAAAACTTTATTTTGAATTCAATCTCATAATAATTCGTAACTTAGTAAATATATTTACTTGTAGCTACCATTTGAAGCTCTCAAACACAGTGCGCATTTCAAGGATACGAAAACATATCTTTGTTATGTAAAATTATTTTGTTAGAACCCTTGATGCTAAAACAGATAGATCTAGCACCGTTTCGAAATGAGACCTTTTTCAATAAATTGAGTTTCCCAAATTCTTGCTTATATCAGATCAAAGTCTTACCACTTCGCGTTGAGTTAAGGTACATAACTGAATTCTTTCATGTTCTTTCACTTTTCCTGAAAGGCTCATTTCCACTAATGCAAAAAAGACTATGAAACCTTGTCAAATGCCCAAACATGAGCTTTGGTGTGAAATAACTAAAAAATAAACGTCACTTCCTAATTCATCTAAAGGCATTACAGTATGGACGCAAGTACCTTGTCTAGCTACAACTAGCGAATATAAACACGAAAAACAAAGTAAAAAGGTTATGGTACACTACGTTCTTATTAAGATATTTATTTTAAAAGAGATTTATAAAATATAATAATATGTTTATTTGGAAAATCATATAATTTAGGATTACAAATCAATTGTGAAAACAGAGTAAAAACATATCTGTAAAAATATACGTGGTATTACAGCTAAAATACAATTGAATTAGAGCTTATTGCAAATTGTATCAAGTCAAAACTTAAGCAATCGGGTATACATTAAAGCATAAATACCTATAACTTTAGAATTCATTATATAGTATATATAATTCTATATTCTCAAACCTTAATTTAATTCGTTTTTCCTATTATTGATATAGTTCTTGAAATAATTTTAATACTTTTTTTATTCGTAACACATAAATATTTCAATTATTTTCTGTGTCATATTTTATTCTGAGACATAGAAAAATTGACGCATGCCTGTTTTTGCAGCGAAGGTTATTGCTTCCAAGACGGAAACTCACTGATCGATTCGTCTCGGTCTAATCTGCGGTCAAGGTAAAAGTTTGAAAGCGTTGTGGCATTTCAGATTGTCATATTTTGTCTTTTAAGCTTTGTTTAGAAGCTAATTTAAGATCCTTTAAATATTTTGAAATGATATTTAAAAATATAAATCGTTATATGTGATAAATTGTACTAAAAGGCAACTTTTGTTTTCATTCAAGCATAAGAATTGAAATATAGATATGAAATTTGTACTAATTTAATTTATTCCATTAGATTTTATTTTCTTTAGAAGTTGAATTATTTTAGAACTTTATTTAGGTTAGTTATTTTTATTACGCTTTGGATGGTTTTTTCATTATTTTATCAGTGTTCTCGATTTAATTGAAAGAAACTAAAAACAAAATATGTTAATTAATATAGGAATTGTTTGGAACTAGAATTCTCTTTAAAATGATGCAAATCACACGTGTAGTTTCTTAGTAGCGCAGAAGTATAATCTAATTTAGAGTTAAATTATAATTTACTGAAGTCACCGCATTTCTGAGCATGTCGGAAATTGTCCGCCATATTAATCATACATTCGTTTTTAAAGCTTTATTTCCATCTTACGTGGAAACCTGATTTTAAAATGAAATATTTAATTCCTTCAACACTGGAAGCTTTTCGCGTTGTTGGAAATGAGCCTTAACAAACACAAAATAGCATTGCTGTTTATGAGACAAAAAATAGAAAATGAACACATGAAACGCTGTGGTTATGGTCAGTGAGTAACGACATTTGTCGTTTTGAAAGGGAAAGGGTTCTATACATTCATGGATACATATACAATGAACAATAAAGGGAAACGAAATAACATTTCCTCCAAAAATACGCATGTGTAAAAGAATCGAAAATCATCCAAGTTTTATCGATTCAAAAAGCTGAAGTTCTCTTGTAGAGTCAGTTCCTCAAACAAGGGTGACTCTATCGCAGTGTGTTGACTACTCCTGGCTACTAGCTCGCTTTGATATCTTTTTTGACTCTCGTGTTCTCGTACTCGTCTTTCCTTTGAATATAAAAGCATTCGTTCAGAAAATCTTCCATCGTTCGAAAGAGGTGACGGCGAACCTTTGAAAGGGAATAGTCTTCGTCCGGGTACAGCTATAAAATAAGAATGTGAGGAGAAAAATACAGTAAAATTCCGTGTAATCTAAGTTTCAAAACGAAGGAAATGGCATTTAAGATCGTGTTTTCCAGATGGAAATTCTGTATATATTATATGCACTTAAAAAGAAATATAGTATTCGGTGATAGATTATTTATAGAATAAAAGAAAATAGTAAATTACAGAATATCAATATGACATAAATTTAACTTATTTAAGCATGATGGAAAAAAAATTAACTTCTTAGCAATTCATTTTTCCCAAAATTGTGATTGTTTTCAAAATAACGAAAATGATTCATTCCCCCCCCCCCCCAATTATGATTATTTTCAAAACAATAAAAATGATTCATTTACCCAAAATTACGTTTATTTTCTTTATATTATTTTATTATTCATGACTATTTTCAGATTTATTAAAATAATTATATATAATTTGTAGCATGTAGAAGACACTATTGTGGACTAATTAAATATTTTTAAAAACATACTCTATACGATGATGCCTTATTTTCGGCAAAGTAAATATTAACAAGTTGATATGACTAATCTCTTCAAATCTTCATTCAAGATGAAAAAAAATTTTAAAAAAGTAAAAATACTAACACGTTAATCTTAATTATGATATTGATTATATCTATCAATTATGTTTGTTTTAAAAACTATTATAAATATTTTTTTTAAAATCATCTCTTTCATAAATTTAGTATCCCCAGTATTTAGTTGTTTTTAATTATTTCAAGTCAAATATAGTATCTATAAATAAAATAATAAAAGAGAAGAAGGTAAAAAAATTATCATTCTATTAGCGAGTTCACCGAAAAATGTCTTGTGGAATTATGATGATGACTTTAAAATCGATTTAATTAATATTCGTGATAAGATAGAGTGAATTATAAGTTTGGTAAAAGAAAAGTCTGCTTCTCTCTCTCTCTCTCTAAGTGGTGTTTCTTACATTTAACGATGACTATTCAGTCTTGTAACACTCATTACACTTAAATATAATGCAGCTTTAAGTGATTTAAATAAAACGAAGTGATTTAATAACGAAGTATAATAATAAGATTTTAAAAAAAAATGTTACTTGTGGTAAATAAAAAGCGAACAATTGGAATAAAATTATTAGCGTTAAATAAAATTTTTGTTTGTATATTTAAAAAAAAAGTTTAAATTACTTTGAAACAGATTCATTTATAAATTACCCAAAAGTTCATTGAATTGAAATATTGATTTAAATTTTTCACAGGTCATTTATTATATGTCGTATGATTTTGACATTATTAATTATTTTTCAAAATCCTACTTCGAGTTTTTTTAATGTTGAAGTTAATGTTACATATAAGCAAAAGTATGATATTGACTAAACAAAATGCAAACGTATGAAATTGTTTAATTTAGAATGTTAGTTAGCCGATTAAAATTCTACAACTGATTCCATTTTAGATTGTTTGAATTTATTTCTGACTCAAACTTTACATTTCATTTAAGCAAATTGAATTAGTAACCTGACAAAAAGTATCATTGCTAACGATTTTTAAAGCATCTAGTATAATAAATATATGTTACGAAACCAAATGGAGAAGGTAAAATAATCAAAAAGTAAATGGTTATACTTACCTGACTCTGAAATAAAACACCTTCTTCAACAAGAGCCTTCATAAACATTAAGCTGTGCTGTACATGTACCTTATCTGAAAGTATAATATGAGTTGAACTCTGTTTTCTGATCAGAAATGTATTAAAATTACAAGCTATGATCCATAATAAACTTTAATTTCTCTTAAACATGATGAAAGGGCAACAAAATTATAAAAAAATTAGGAGAATAATTGAGAATTATTGCTCTTCTTTAAAAGTAATTTTTTCAAGAAAAATTAGAGAAACAGAGTACAAAATATTACCTAAACGCCATGGAAATTACTTTGCATATATGTAACAGTTACGTGTGAAACGTTATACAAATTCATGTTATACGTTCACGCACGCTCGCGTGCACACACACATACATATATTGAAGAAAATGGGATGTACCATGGCGGATCCAAACGCACCCGTGCAGAAAATTGATATTTGGAATAGCATTGAGGTAACCAACTGTTGTATTATTCATAGATTAAATTTCCTTTTTTAAAAAAAATCCTTGAATATGACGTCCTTCGTATCTCAATAAATCATCGCCATAACTTTCCCTGCCCCAATGACATATTCTTCTTTTTTTCTGAATCAAATTCAATGAAGGCAACTCGTTTCTTTGATTATTGCTTGGTTTACCGTTGATAAATATGCATCCATGTCTCATCAAGGGAAACAGCATGATATTAAACGACAACTACTCGACGGGGCAGCAACTCCGTTTTTATTTGGCAGAAAATGTCTTCCAATTCAAAACTGGTAGAGTGAAATTTGTTATAGTGATATTTAATAGATGATAGCAGTCAACGGTAACATCAATTTAAATTAATAGCGCTGTGTATCATCAAAGCATTTTTTTTTTTAAATTTTGAACCACCTTCTCGTTTTTTTCAATTCCTTAATTTCATTGGACTTAACGCACCAAAAATGTATGAAGTCTGCTATTTTGAACAGATAGTGCTAATACTGCTGCATTATTCGCATTGTACAGTTAGTTTTGCTTGAATAATAAATTTTTATTTATTTTGCTGTTTCTCATTACTGCAGTAATAAATGTACATAAATTCATATAATACGCTTTTCATTATTTTATGTTAAATTAGCTTCTAATACTTAATTAGTTTTTTACAGCTCTTCAAAGCTGCAATGCGTGTTGACTAACCAATACACTAGATTCTTGGTGTTATGCTACGCTTTTGAACATATTACTTATTAGATTTTATAGTCATTATTTTGTGTGTCGTTTGCTTAAAATTATGAAAATAGCCCAGATTTTTACGTAGCATAGCTATGAGATGGGGAAGGTGGATCCAACAAACCAGTTAGCTTCATTGTTAAGTCCTAAGCCTGATTTAATTGTGCTGAAATACCATAGTATCCATGTATATATTTTGGATTTCTTTATGGCCTTTAAATTACAAATAAAAAAAATAAGGAAAACTAAAGAAGATAGTAAAATGTAAAAAGGAAATGAAGCAATTCAAAATTATGTCTCAGGTTTGGGACTGAGAATACGTCTTTTCCATGGTATTATTGACCCAAACCTACACTCACTTCATAAGAAATAGGTAAAAAAGCAAATACAGGCAAAAAAGTTAATTTAAAATGTTTATCAAACCAATTAAATAATAGAAATTATGAACAATAAATCACAATTCCATCTCGCAAAATTAAAATAATTCCCCTTATTAAAATAAAATATATATATTTATTCCCTCTCACTCACTCTCTCTCTACAGACATACATACACACACACGCATACATACACACACACATATATATATATATATATATATATATATATATATATATATATAAACCAATTTCTCATTACTTAAATTAAATAGTTACTTACCGTCTGCGGTTCCGTGCATTAGAAGTAATTTTTTCCCCTTAAATTTGTTAGCCTTTTTCACCAGACTGGACTTTTCAAATCCCAAGTAGTTGTCTTGAGGTAGAGGAGTTCCCATATATCTCTCAGTAAAAGCAGAATCTACGTGTTTTTCAGAAAATATTTTCACATATAAGTATATCGCTTTCTATTTTGTATGTGTAAGATTACTTTTTCATTTTACGTGTAATGAATTTATGATTAGATATATAAAGCTACTTACAGTACATTGTCTTTAAATTTGTATTGTTTTTATAACGAAGGCTTAAATTATTATCATTAAAAAATTACTAAAATATTTATTTTGTAATTATTTAAGAAGACGTTTGTAATACTTCACAAGCTTATAATAAACAGTGCAAAGATATCTGACTTTTAATCAGTTATGCCAGACTTTTATAAAAAAGTGTAGGATTCGAAAAAATTTACATTTTTAAAAATACATTATATTTAGAATGAATGTTTGTTTATTGCAAAAATTTCAAATGAGTAATGTAATTCTTTAAATTAATTTGCACATACTTTCAAATGCAGTTTAAGAATAATTGTCTGGTTAAATTGTATTTTCTTAAGATAAAGTATAAATTACCTACCATAATAAAGCCAACTGGTTACAGGAGCTACGGATATGGCACATTTGAATGTAGTCTTTTCGCTTGCTAGAGCTAAAGCAGCCACGTAGCCTCCGTAGAACAAGCCCCAAATTGCAGTGTGTTTTGGATGAATAAATGCCAAGTTTTCTTTCAAATACCTATCAGCCAAATTAGAAGGTATTAATAGTTATTGAAAATTATGTCAAAATTATTTTTTTTTTAATTCTCACGATTTTTTCATCATAAAACATTAAGAGTTAGGTAATTATTATCTATCTCCATGTGTTAAATTAATTTCTGTACTTTTTATAAAATTCCTCAACTATTACTTATAAATGTGTTTTAAGTAATTTTGAAAAGGTATGATGAAATGAATTTTCGTTTGATGTATAAACAATTATTTTTAAAATTAATCTTACGAAACAAATTTTAATATTTATATTTATTTATTCCATTGTGGTAAAGTTATCAAATTTTACAAGCACTCTCTCGCTACAATGCATGAGGAAAATATAGTTTTTTAATTATTTATCAATTAAGTGATAATTATAATGAACCCAAGTGTTATAAGACTCCAACTACAAAGATAATGAAAATAAGAATTTCTTTTTGAAATACTAAAAGAATGAATAAATACATTATTTTTTTTTAAATTCAAGCAAATTGTATTAAAAACATATTTAATTTAACTCTGTCATGAATAATTTGAAGCGTACTTTGAAAGAACTAGTATTAGTATTTTAAATACGATCTCTAAAAAATAGCTTATTTTAAGAGCGTCGTCTACATGATACTATAGGACTATAAAATTAAATACGTGGGCTGTTAAATAATCATCATATAACAAATAAAAATTATTTTTAATATATTGTACATCATACTGATATATCATCATGTCGTCATGATGCACACTTAAAAACCATACATCTAAATAAAGTTCTTTTCTAGATTTTGGAGGAGAAATTGTATCTAAATGAAAACAGTACCATCAAAAGCATATTAATCAAAATACCCCTTTCAGAATAAAATTTTTAAAATAAATTCAAAATTGATTGAAACTGTTCACGATTTTGTCTTCACTAACTTCGGGTACTTTATATCTATCTGAATTTCATAAAATTACAATTTCTAGCCAAAATGAAATGCGATAAGGTAAATTAGATGAAACTAGAAGTAAAGTGATTTGGAGAAAATGAGATATAATTGAAATAGAATGAATGTAAAATTGAAGGGAGTTAGAAGATAACGACTAGCCAGTAGATAGTTGAATTGAAACTCTTTTATTAGTTTTGTAGATTGAAAAATGTTTTACATCAGAAATATTAGGATAAAAATCGGCTGTTTGTGAATTATTCATACAAGTTAAATGGGAAGGTAAGAATTTATTAGTTGATTCAAAGTTAGTACTAATAAGTTAATTTTAAATTCAAGAGAGAGTGAATTTAACCACACACACACGCATCCATCTTTTATTATTAATAAAGTATTTTGGTTTCTTTTTACGTGCCTTCAAATGTAGTTTGTCGATATTACTTGCTACTTTTAACTGCTTGGTACAAGAGTAGGGCAGTAAAGGGTATTGTCTCAATGTTACTGACCCAAGGGTCATTTTTAACGGAACTATGTAAAAACTTATTATCTTAAGAGAGAAACTTTAATCTGTGGTCTAGACAAAATTCTTTAAGTACAAGAAAAGAATGCAAAGGGAGATGAAATGAAAAGGAGTAGAGGTTTACAAATGAAGAAATTTCATGAGGATATATCGAAGGAGTGTCCTCCATGTTTACCAAAACAGCAAACATTAAGTGATCAAGAACTACGAAACGTTAATAAATATTTCCTTAAACACCTTTAGGAAACCAAAATCTAGTCCCTAAGAAACAAGTTACAAATGGGATCAAGCGGGTTTATAGATTCTTTGAAAATATTTCTTTGTTGTTCGGATGTTCAATCTAATCATCTGCATTCAACGTGATTACTATTAGTGATCACGATTGGTTTCTCAGTTATAAATGTTCTTAAACAATTTTGTGAGAACGATAAAGGAATCTTATGATATTGCTTATACTGCTGGGATAGACATGCATTAGGTCTGTGATAGAAACATTCCAATTTTTCATATTTTATAATTAGCCATAACATTGTTGTTCTAAGTTATTAAATACATAAACTAAAATGTTAATTTATTTAATAAATATAGTAACATAATCTGCACAAATTTCAATTGTTGTATAAAGCATGCATTTATATTGAAGAAAATTTTAACTAAGAGAAAAAAATTAGTTTAAATTTTTATTTGTAAAACTAAAATGTAATGAAATTTTATTAATTAAAATTATAACATTTAATGAGGATTCATTACAACTTCGAAATTGAGCCTAAGATTCGACACCCCGTTCCCGCTAATTCTGAGAGAAAAGTGTTGATCAACTGTGAGCTAAATTTCGACTTCGAGAGCTTCGTTGAGGAGTACAAAGTTTTAAAATAATGTTTTGTAAAAAAAAATGTAATTAGTCATTAAGCTTATTTGGTGAAAAAAGTTCTGAAATCATAAGAAAAAGTTTATTTTCTTGGAATTTGCACTTATCTTAACAAAGTAACGCATAGGCTCTTATTATAGTGTTATATTCTTGAGACATTTCTAAAAACTACTCACGTCTGTATTAATTATGCTAATGTGGTATTTATATGCTCTTTAATTTACACTAGCTCATAAATATATTTTTTAACTAATATTAGAAATTTGTAATTATTATTTTAATTTAATTAGCCTTATTAATTGAAAATTATTTTTACATATTAAATTTAATTTACTATTCTGTTTCTCTGCGGACACAAAATACCATGTTAATCAATCAAAATATTAAATAGAAGATATTCATGTCACAAAACTTATATTTATATGAAGATTAATTAAATTAGCAGACTTGAAAACAACAGCTGAAAAGTATTGTTTTAAAATTGTATTTATTTAATGGAAAAATACGAGTATGTTATTTCTTGCAACGATTAAAAGATGTAAGTATCGAAATGAGCTTGAATGTTCTCCAAAAAAGCCTACAAAAATATTTTCCTTTACAGTAAATTTCTAGCTTTTGTTTCATCAAAGTTGCTCGCTCTTGGATGTATAGTGGATAGCGTTCCTGCATGCTCTCTAAAATATCTAGCAACCTTTTAGAGAGCACGCAGGTTAAATAACTCAAAATTAACATTTCAATTAAGAATGCACAAGAGAGTTACACATTTTTAAGATCATAACTTCCTACAATGAAATATTGGAAGTTAAAAATTAAACTTAAATTAGGAACCATTTTCACTGGACCATATTTATGTACAGTATCCTTCTCCATCGGCAGAACATTTTTTATGTCAAAACTTAATCTGATCAAAGCATATTTCTTGTAAAAAATTATGTTCTTCTCTATAGTTTCTACTGAATATTTACTAAGAAACTTCAAAGAATAGCTTAAATAAACCATTTCCTAACATTTTAAAGGAGCTCCTTGAATAAATATGCTTTAAATTTTTTTTAAAAAAAACATTCATTTTACCTTACCATATAAAACAAAGACTATCACGAACTAAACATGCATTACACTGGAAAACTTCCTTTTCCTTTTTTTTTATATTTAAAACAACACCCTTAACATCCATTACACATTCCTTAAAATAAATCATGTGTTTTAAGGCACACAAAGAGAAAGAAAAAAGAGGGAAGCCTGAAGAAGATAAAGTGTGCCTTCCTATACAAATCAGATAAAGGTTGATGGATAGAAGCTACGGAGAAAGGCAAACAAGCTACGGCAAAGGAAGAGAAAATAAATCCACCGACCTCGTAACTTCTATTTGATCTTCCACTTCTACCGATCCGAGCCTATAATAGACCTCATGCATCATCTTGTCGCCCTGGGAGCCGCTGCCCCGTCCGTCTATCCAGGCATAGATATGGTTGCGTCGGCTGCTGAGGTAGCTACCCCAATGCAGCTGGAATTCAGCGGTCACCAGCTGAGATCCCGGAGCGCTGTCCCTGTGAAGTGAAATGGAAAGAATGTTAAAATTCGTTTCGGTGAGTCCCCTGATCGCAGTAAAAGGGAAGAAAAATTTGTACTATTTTTTTAGCTGGATTTTTGCTTCTTTTTCTTACTCTAGCTTTGATCAGTGTCTTTTTTTTTAATTTTCATGAAAGGAATTTCAAAAAAGGGCATGCTACGATTTCACAAGAAAAGAAGAGGCAAAAAAAAATTAAATAAATGCTTATTTCTTCTTTTTATTCACGTGAAATACAATATTTATAGTTTCGAAATGGTGTACAATGATATCAGTTCCAAGCTTTGAAAATGTTTCAAAAGCTATTTATACTTTTTTTTAATTCTTTAAATTATTTCCAATGTGTTTTTAATTAGTTTGAAATTTAGTTTTTATTAAATAATAAAAGTAAAATCTCTCTACAATAACAAGGTAGA
The DNA here is from genome assembly GCA_019974015.1 of Nephila pilipes. Taxonomy (NCBI): domain Eukaryota; kingdom Metazoa; phylum Arthropoda; class Arachnida; order Araneae; family Nephilidae; genus Nephila; species Nephila pilipes. The sequence goes on from BMAW01086557.1 coordinate 436,895, forward strand.
ATTGTTTGGAATCAATCTGATGATTTTGTGCTATTCTCAAATGTCAAAGCTTACATTTGGGAAGCATTATTGCTCTTCTGACTTCCCACAACGCTATGTAAAAATTTCAGGCCTTGTTAAATATTTAATATAATGATCGCTGTATTCTTAAATAATTTTGTTTTTGAAGAATATAGTTAAGAATTCGTAAGCCGAAAAACCTCATTTCGCTACATTAAGATTTGATTTGGTTTTATTAACGTCTCACTAGAGGCAACACGAGGGCTATTCGCGACTGACCTATTTATTTTGAACCCCGTTCAAGTGACGAGGACGACTCCTGAGCTGGCACCCCCTCTCCTAAACTCCACACCACACCGTGGGAGGTCTTTGGGCCCCGACAGAATTAACGTGCATCAGCCTCGGCTATACGGCGGACCTTTAGTGGCCATCTCGCGAACCCGCGATTCAACGAAAACTACCGGCCACTTGTCTGAAACCATGACCACAAGGCTAACTCGGCCACCCGCTACATTAAGAATGGAAGGTCATTAGGAATGATTCAATCTTTAAGCTGTACATAATCATATGTATGTACAAAACATTCTATAACAAACTAAGGAAATATTATGAAATGGCTAAGGGAGATTTAATGCTTAAATAATGTTAAGAGTTTCTATAAATTCTTAACCAGCTTCAACAAATAATTCAAATTACTCTTATTAGATTTAAAAAAAAATATGTATCTTTAATTGAATTCTACATGAACCCAATTACAGATTTTGGGAGGTTAAAAGTTTTAACTTAAAGGAATGCTAATCCCGTCTAAGAAAATTTATCTGTGCTCCCAATCCCGTTGAAGTTCAGTTTATAACAGTGTATTGTGAAATGTATGTGTTCATTTTAATTACTTTAAGGCCTTCGTTTTCTATTTTCTTTCTACATACATGTTTTATGCTAAAATAAGTTTATGCTTTGTGTTTGTTTTAATTTAAAGATATTTCATTCTATAGTTATTTAAATCGTTTTTAAATAGCTAGAACAAGCACTTACGCAAATACGACTAACGGATAAGATAGAACTTCATCTTCCTTAACACCAGGAGGTAAAAAGAGTCTTACTTGTGCTTCTGAAAATGAAAAAATCAAATATCTTTCAAGCATAGAATAATATTCATATAAAGGTACAATAACATTAAAAAACATTTATTAAATATATAAGCATATGAAATAAAATAAAAACTTACTGTATCCGCCTTTTAAAGGTACTTGAAAAGTTCGAATTTGTGGCAATGTTCTTTCTTCAAGTAATTCTTTCAATTCATCATTTGTATCCAACACGTCTATGATAAATATACTAATTTCAGTTTTACTGAGCTGAACTTATCATACAAGTTTCTTAAGGTATAAGAGTAAAATAAATGAAACTTTTTGAGTTATTCACTTGAAAATGAAAATAATATGAACACATTTGAAAGATATATTTTAAGACATGGATCAGAATTGTATAAATTTAAGCAATTTTACAGACTAGTTATTTAAACAGTTTCTTCAGATATAGTAGCGAAAATCTATTTTCGTTTTGTATTACTCGTACGATGGAAACGCAAAAAACTTTTATCTGTGTTATTATTTTTTCTTTCATATTTATAAGCTGAATTCAAAACTATTTATTCATTTTACACACATTCAAATTAAAGGAATAAGCCACTCTTTTTTTTATTTCGTCAAGTGTTTACTTAATAATAA
>BMAW01086557.1:438721-451913 GCA_019974015.1 Nephila pilipes
ATATATATATATATATATATATTATATAATTTTCGTATTAAATGATGCATTCTTAAACGCATTTGCCTCCGAAAGTTCGTTCTAAAATTTCCGGTTCTAAAATATTTGTTTATTTAAAAGCCAAAATATAAGTTTTATGGAGTTTAATTTAATATTGGGTGGTGCCGGTCGACTATCAAAAATAATTACGTATTAACTTTTTTTCTCGTAAAAAAGGCTCATATAATCTGAGAAACCAATTGATGAACAGAGTGGCCATCCTCTGTGTTCATCAATTGGTTTCTCAGATTATATGAGCCTTTTTTACGAGAAAAAAAAGTTGAAAATAATAGTTCCGGTCAAATATACGGCCATTTTTATCGCCGTATATTTGACTGGAATTGTTCTTATAATTTTTATAATACTGAATGGTTTTAAAATTGTTCCAATGACAAATATCCGTAGTTTTCCTCATCCATCTGAATAGCATCTTATCAATATGGTAATTTTTTTTTTGAAGATCATCCGCCTCCTACAAACATAACTGGCCTTTAATCCCAATTTCATCTTCATGCCAGGATGATTGTTCTACAAATATTTTGATGGAAACTTTGGTTTAATCAGTTCTTGACATAACTTTCTATCAGAAGTTGTTACTTATTGCTCTAGTGTTGTGGCATGAATGAATTAAAAATCATGAAACATTAAGGAAACAACAAATATATGAACACTTTTATTAAATAAGAATTTTTTATCGAAAATACGTCAACGTATTTAATGAACTGACAACTATTGTATTTTTTGCTAAAATTTTTAGTATTAATCTTATAATATATATCTATCTTATAGTAAATGACATGTTTGTTTCCTTATTCGATTAGGACCAGTTAATTTCTTTCAAACATTGAACTCTTACCAAAGGTCTGATTGTAAATGGAACGTATTTCAATCTTTGGAACTCCCGGTCCAAGACATTCGAGAACGTAATTCTTAGAATCAGAGCTGAAGATCACATTGAAGAAAAGACAAGATTCCCCTTCTTCGCAGGTCAAACATTTGGTGAATGTAGCAGCACGAGCCTTTTTACCGGACACAGAAAAGAGATGGCGCTCGCCTGGACGGTTCTCCAACGTAGTTAGGTAAAATCTGAGCAAGTGAAAAAGAAAAAAAAAAAAGATTATTAGCATAAATTATTAATTCGTAAATATTACTGAATTGTTAATATATATATATTTTAGATAAGTTTCTATACTGTTTTAAAGATTTGTAAAAATTACGAAAAGTAATAATTGAGGGAAATTTACAATTAGAAATAATAACAATGTTAAATACTATGCTTAAGAGTTATGTAATAATATTAATAAGTGCATGATTTTCAAAAAGGCATTCATAAAGGAAAACAATGATATATAGACAATTTGATAGAAAAAAATATTTAACGTCTTTAAATGACAATTAAAAAGCATGTAAATGAGCAAGAGCAAAATAAAAGAAAATGAAATTTTCAAACATTATATTTAATATACAATTACTAATATGATGAAAATATGATTTCATAAAAATATTTAAAAAAAATTAGGCTTTTTGAGATTACTAAATTCATTTTATGATTACTGGTAATTTATTGATTTTATTTGTTTTAAGTAATTTATTTATAAGTTCTTACATCTTCGAAAGTTTGGATTTAATCTGAAATTTCTTGCGCAATCCATTAATTAAGACATAGAAGAAAATTTAAGACGTTATTTTAAAAATGAAGTACTGCCAGTACAATTCTTAATGAAGTTGTAAAATAGGTTTTAAACGTATTAAATATTTGAATATATTAAAAGAAAAATCATCTTCTACGTTAACTTTAAACACTGTTTTAATTAATATTAAATATCTTAATGCAATGTAAAATTAATTTTATGCATATTGTAAATTTGTGAATTGTTTTCATAAAGAATTATTACTTTTCATTGAATTATAACAGATCTGAATACTGAGCGTATTTCGACGTTTAAATTAAGAATTATATAAATTTTACTAAGATATTCCCCTTTCGAATTTCATTTAGATTAATTCATTTGAAACATGAAAAAGAACCATGTTAAAAAAAAACTTAGTTTATTTTATATTCATATTTAAAATTTCTCTTCATTTATATGCATACTTATCTACTTCTTTACTTTTACTTTTTAGCAAAATTAAAAAAAATATATATTACTGTTATTTTTCTTATGCATATTTTAATCTTTATTTTTTTTTAAATTGAGTAACATTCTTTAAAATAGATGAATATAATATTTAACATTATGATGTTTTCCTTAAACATTACCTCAGCAAATTTTCTATTTTGATAATGAAAGATATTTTTTAAAGAAATATTCTCGAATTGAGTTATTTTAAAGTGTTTAGATACCGAAATTATTACTTACACAGTATTGGAGGCTTCATGGTAAGCAACAACTTCGGAAATATCGAAACGGCCTTGTGTGAGGAAATCAACGTGTCTTGTCTACAATAAAAATGAAATAAATACAAACAATGAAATTAAACAAACAGTGAAATGTGTGAATACACACAAAAAATCTCACAACTTTTTACAGAAAACAGTTTCACTTTCAAATAAGCGCAAGTAAATATCTTTCAAATGGCTTCATTGACAATCTTATGTATTTAAATATTTTTATGACAATAGCATTAAAGAGTTAAAACTTCCAGAATTAAAATATATTCATATTTCTTCGAATGAGATAATTTTCTTATTATTCTAAATTATAATTTACGCTAAAGAAGGTATTTTTTTAGCTTAAGAGAGTCATAAAATTCTTCAAATTGCTTTCTAAAAATTTATTTGAGACATTATTGTGAAATTGAGCTCGACGTTTTTCTAATACAGATTTCTTAGACTTATATATTTCATTGTTTCATTCTTCCATATTTAATTTAAAAAAAAAAAAAAAAAAACTAAAGAAAAAAACATGCTGTAATTTTTACAAAATTGATTCTTTTCGCAATTCAAGCATAATTTTAATTATTATCAAAATCTAATAAGTGTTTAGAAATTAATAACGCCAAAGGATAGTTATTGTTCAGTGAATTTAAATACTTTCCCTAATTTTATTTAATTTATTTCCTCTATTTTTTCTTTGTAATTTCCTCTTACCCATTGTGATGTACATATTGTTCAAGAAGTTAATATTTTTATAATCTAAGCACGTATGTATACTGAACTTTTTTTTTATATCAAACTGCTGTAAGATCTCATATAGCTGTCTTAATTTATTTATTTTCTGAAGCGAAGTAATTTTTTTTGTAGGAAACAATCATAAGATATCTATATTGTCCAATATAATGAAAACATAAAATCAATTAGCTTTAAATTTTTGTTATTCTTTGCAATTTTTATACTAAATATTACAAACTATGTTATCCTAATTTATAAATATAATTATTAATAAATCATTATTATTGTTCTTTATTGTTACTTACGTTTAAATATTGTAAATCATTCCATAAAATTATATCTAACACTCGTAATAAAATTTGTTTTCTTCGTTCAAATTCTTCCGTTAGGTCTTCGTTAAGTTCTCATTTATGAAGTCATCATTACGTATCACTAATTTGGCGATCGCTTTTCTAAGTTGGTATGTTTTTTCGAAAATAGCCAAGGGGCACTCAGTACTTCACTTCAACCCTCTTTTTGCAAGAAGCATACGTATGAGTGTTTTAAATATGATATTTTTGCCAAACACTCCATAACCATTAAAATTGAAATCCTTTTCAATAAATGATGAGTCAGCATTTGTTTGGATCTTTTTTCCTCCCAGAAACACCGCAGTTCAGCTATTCATTCACAATTTATTCAGATTTGCATCTTGTATACATATTGCCCGTAAGCTTCTCTTTTTTCGGGGAGGGGGCGTTTACCTGACCATCTTTTGACATAATCAAAAGAACTCATATTTCAAATTTAGAAATTGAAAAAAACGTACTTCAGCTAAAATTACTCATAAAAAGCTTACTTCAGAATACGAAATACTGAAAACGAACGTTCAGATTCACAAACCAATGTATCAAACCAAAAGTATGAGTTAAATTTACAGATAAAAAAATTAGAGGTTGTATTTAATATTTGGAATAAGAAAAATAATGTTTGAGTTTTACATTCAGAATTTGATATAAAGAAAAACCAAAGCATTAGCAACAAAGAAAGCCAGCTGTTGCCTGGAAAATGACAGCTGCCACGAATCACTAAATGTAAAATGTAAACAATGTTTAAATATCCCAATCTCCACTCGTTTCATTTTGAATAACTTCCTTTGTATAAGGAATATCATTACTCAGTTTCCTTTAAGTAATTCGGGAAGATTTGCTCTATTAAATAAAATAATTAAAAATTCAATTTTTGAAACTTTTAACTGTATGAAACCCCTTAAATTTAGAATACAATGTCACGTATCACCTTCACAGAACTCTAAAATATAATTTTACGTCACGTATCAAGTTTATAAAACTTAAATATATACTTTAGCATCACATTTACTGAGCTTTCATATAAAATTCGAAATCGCTATACAGGACTTTAAAACACAGTTCGACATGATTTTAAACTTTTCTATAAAAACTGATTATATTCAATCTTACAGAAGTTTTTACCGAACTTGCAGCCTAATAAAATATTCACTTGATATGTGTAGCGAATCACATAATATTTAGCCCAGAGGGAGCAATGTATTGTCCTAGTAGTCCGCTACCTTAATCTTCTTTACCTTGTTATCGGATTGTTAGCCGGATTTTCAAGCTCCTTTTTGATAGTCCTTAACAACATTACGTTAAGTCTTGTACAAAGCCTAAGAAGATTTTTGTACTAGTGTATTTCCCTTGGAAAATCTTGGTTACGTCTTAAGCCAGTGATTAGGGCTCTTAAGTTGTAGTCTTCCCCCGATTATGTGCTTACTTTATAATTGAAATTCTTTGACACAACCGATGTATATAACTACTTCAAATCTGTATGAACATAACTGAGGATAAAATAAAAACGTAGCCTTTAATATTAAGCGCAATTCAATTTCCTGTTCATAATCCGGATAATCTTGTTTTCAACATTGACGTTTTTTGTCGAGAAACATTTATATATGCTTTAAGAGGAAAGTCATGCAAATACATGTCAACTAAGATATGTCTTGAAAGGTAAGACATGTCAGCAATATAAAAAAATACTCACCCTTTCCTTGTTATAAAACATGCACAAAAATATTTTGAGATATTTTGAACAAGTGTACATTATTTTAAGCTACTAATTTTTCGCGCAATTTATGTTTCATATGTTTGTAAGTAACTTTAGTAAAAAGAGAATATTAATAGTCTCAACCACAAGCCAAAGATATTTAAAATTACCTTCATATGTCCACTTCTCAATAATATAATATTCCGCATTGAATGTAAAATAGTAGATACACAAAATAATGAATTGATTTTCGTTCACACTTTCCGAAAAGGCTTAAATGTTTTTCTTTTTAAAAAAAAAGTTGAACATTGTATTCTACTCGTATTTGTAAATATTAGCATAACAGCTTCCCTAAAGAAAAAAAAGTACTCAGAATGCCTGAGATTTATAAGTAAGTAGTAAAATATCATGCGTTTCAAATCAGATAATGATCTTGATTTTAAAGATAAATAATTCCTTAATTTAGAATAGGCAATTCATCAGAAAAGAACTTTCTTCATCGAAATATTTTTCATTTATTTTAGTTATAAGAGGCAATATAGTACAATAAGAATAAGTCATACTTTGGCTATTCACAACACCATATTAACGTTAATACTTTACAATATTTCTTACTTTCCTGTAAATTTCACTCAAAATTTGGATATGGCAATTTAATTTAGTTGGATGATTGAATATACTAATGAAACCATTTATTTGAAGAAATAACAAATAATTAATATTTCATAATGATTTTTAGTTAAAAATAAAAGTATACCTAAAATGAAACGAATAAGTGAGCGAAAAATAAGATATTCTTCAAAAATGAAACCAACGGCTTTAAGAAATAAATCTTATTCGTTGTATTAGGGCATATTTACCCACTCATAAATCAATTGCCGATTTATGAAAGTATTGGATAGTAAATATGTTCTATAATAATCAGTAACAAGTTAACAGTCAGTAACAATATTTGTATGAATATATAATATAGACGTAGATTTTTCATTTAGATTTGAAAAAAGAATTGATTTTAAATAATTTCAGTTATGTATCCTAAAACAAATTGTAAGACTCATTTTGAATTTCAGTTTCTTCACTTTGTAAGAACGTTTTTGTTGAGCGATATTGAAACAACTTCTTACAGCAAAGTTATTCCTATTTCTCGAAGTTTGTGGATTCAAATTTTCAAAGAGCTGAAGAGAACCAAATAATCTAGTTTCGTATAAATTAGTATTCTTAAACACATGTCAGAATTGAGATGATAGCTATAAATAGCTTTATTTCTTATTGAGAAAAGGACCCAAGTATCATCGTAACCATATCGAATATATCTCTTATATATCCTTATCGAATATTATAACCTTTTCGAATATATCTCTTGCGGCAGTGCTTTTGGTTAAAACAGTTATTATAGTTATATCACAATTAACATATTTCTTGGATGAATAGCAGTAAATACACTTGCATTTGTATTTCATTTTGAACAAATATCTTTTTTTAAGCATAGTATTATTATTATTATAATTGAAAAGGTTCAATTTTATGGGTTGTTATATTTTTCTCTAGCCTAAAATTTAAATTATTTTCATTTTTTTTTTTTTTTTTTTTTTTGCTTATTTCTATTCTATTAAATCATTATTTTGATATGAAAAACTTAATAAGTTTTTAATAGCCTTTCCTCACTCTCAAGGGCCAGTCATTTAAAATCAAACTTACGAAAAAGTGATAGAAAAATCAGTTTTTACTTACATCATTATTGGCCATAGCAACATGTTGATAATGCCCATGCTGGCCTTCAGGTAAGGGCAAACGTAAATACCAATTTTTGCCACCTTGACCAAAAAAGATTGGACCCCTCACATCTACCCAACCTTTCCTGCTCGGTGGACTTTGTTCATATACCTGAGGAAACAAATACAAACAGTGAAACCTTTGCATGAAGTGTGACAGCATACTTCATACAAACAGTAAAAGTTTAATCAGGAATAAATTATTTGCAAATAAGGGCCAAATATAGGGAATTTGGATTAAAAATTAAATTCTCGTATATCTACTCAAACAAAAAAAAATCAAAACAAGTTATCTGAATCTCATTAAGAAACTTCATTCGTGTAAATAATAATTTTATTATAATATTTACTTAAAATTTAATTTTCACCTGATAATTTATAATTAAAACATTAACAATCTATTTTTTCCTACAGTCATATAATCAGAGACATTTTTCATGCCTTTTGAAATAATATACTTGGGTTATAATAACTCCAACCGAAAAATTTTTAAGTGCACTTATTTAAATTGGAAAATTTTAAAAATGTCTAATGCATAATTAAAAGTACAAATATACGCATAAATAATGTATGAGATAAACATACTTGAGAGTTAATTTTAGTTATGTTTAATACAGTAACACTAAGAAAATAAAATTATTCAAGTGTTGAGAAAAATATTATTTATTTAAAGGTCTCTCTTTTTTTTTTTTTTTTTTCTATCAGAATAAGTATAATCAAAATACATTTTTGAGAAATAAGATGTGTAACATCTTATACGAATCCAAATATGTATTGCATTAAACTTTTTAAATAAAATATTTCTTACAATATATCTATATATATTATTTAAGATAAGGTGTAGTTAAAAATTACAGGCAGAAATTTTCAAAATGAACAAGCTTAAGTAATTAAAAATATATTTGATCAATTTAAAATAGCTTATTAGTAATAAAAAAATATTTATATCCTAGTCTAAAACGATAATATTTTGTTCAGTGAAAACTTTAATTTTTTCGATAAAAATCAAAATAATAAAAATAATTCTTAACATATTATAACACAGTTGCAAACCAAATATTTAATTTATCCGAGTCAGTTCTTGATGTGACCGAACGTGATAATCGTTACATCCAGTTCTAAAAGCTGAATTTTAGCTTATAAAATTAAATTTAATAAGCATTTAGAAAAAAAAAATACAATATATATATATATATATATATATATATATATATATATATATATATAAACATTTACTTTATCTTAGTTTCTTTTCGACAAAAAATATTGATTGCCCCATTCACATGTTTTTATTACAAATGTTTGCTTATTTTAAGTAACTTGTTAAATAAGTTCTCTCTTATTTAGTCAAAAAGTCACTGTGACAACAGATGATTGCTTAATAATAGTGATTGTTTTTAAGTTTCAATATGATATGATATATTCTACATGATTTTGTAAGGAAAATAATTCCTTTTGAAAAATAATTGGTCTCACAGTTATCTACTAGATAACGCTTCCTTATAAAGAGAAACGTAAAACAGGAATAAAATGTGAGCCTCTTGTAGTGTGAACATGATTCAGCGTTGAAAATGACGAGCAAATTTATTTACTCTGAGAAAGTTTTATATCCATCCAAAACAAATGTTCAAAAAGGGTAAGGCACGCTCGACTTTATAACCATGTTATTTTTACTTTAAACATTATTATACAGAATAAATTCAAGCTGAAATATGTTTACCCAACCCTAAAATAGTTAATGAATTTTATATAAAACTCCCACTGTAAAATTGTACGCGCTCGACTTTAAGACCATGTTATTTCTATTTTAAACATTATTATAAAGATTAAATTCAAGCTGAAATATGTTTACCCAACACTGAAATAGTTTATGAATTTCATATAAGACTCCCACTGTAAAATTGTAGTTTTATCTCATTGTAATCTTTTTAAGATATTCGGTCATTTCTCAAATCTCATATGATTCATTTTTTTTTACAGATTTCTTAATTTTTTAATGTTCATATTTTCGTAAATTTTCTTATTAATAAAAAGAGAACTATCCACTTTTTCCAAATCAAGGAACAATGTTTCTGTTATATATAATTTTAAATAAAGAAATTTTTATTTAACTTCATCAGTACTTAAAGGTGTTTTGTTAAATTATAATATTTAATGAATCGATTCCTCTGTTTTTTTTTCTTTCAACGAAATCTCTTCGTAATCATACCTGAATGAATAGTATAATTTTTTTAATATATTAATTTTGGTCAAGGTCATGCTCATGGCCTAGTGATCATGGTCAAGGACTCACGGCTAAGCGTGTAAGTCCTCGAACACACGTCGAATCGTGTGTTCGAGCCCTGATGCAGTTAAAAATCCACCGTGTAGCAGGGCTGATGCTTTTTACATCTGTCCATGATCCCAGGGTCTCCCGTTGGTGGGGTATGGAAGTTTGAAAATGCAAATGCCATCTTAATTGTCGTCCTCGTTGCCTTACCGAAATTTAAAATTAAGTGATCCTTTGCCAATAGTTTTCGTGTTACTTCTCAATGTGACGTTAATAAGTAATCATAATCACAATCACTTGGAGCGGAAAGTTCTTACTTCGGTGTAGGTGTTATACATTTAGACTAAATGGGATTGAAATCACCTCATAAAGTGTTGGCCTGAAGTGGAGCGGTATAATATACAATGTTCAGAATTATACAGGTAGTTACGGATAGGTCATTCCTAAGACTCATCCAAAACTCAGCTCTGCATATATAAGCACGTCAGTTTAATATAGTACGTGGTTAACTTTAGATGGTTACCAATGTTACTATTAAATCTCTATTGTTAATTTTTTCCTTAAATAGTGGTGGCACTATGATTGCGCATTGTTTCGAAAATAACATAATTGATGCTTGTGTATGTTACTCAGACAGTATGTTTTCCCCAGTTATTTTGGGTTAAACTCGACTAAAACACAATCTACCACTGTAATTGGTTGATTCATTTAACGCTCATTTATTATAACGCTTTCTTCATTTATTGGGTCCTAGCGAGACAGAGCGTAGCCCCTGACCAAAGAATACCTGAATATTAAAACGAGCTTAGGAAGTGAGCTTAAAAACGTTACACTAAACATTTGTAAACATTTCAGGTACAAAAATGCTTGTTTCTCTACAAATTAGTTTGCTATCCCATAAAAAGACTCATTCTCTATTTCACAGTGCATCAGAAATGTGCGAAACGGATATTGGTGTTAGTCTATCATTTCTCAATGTCGGGATTTAGTTTCAGACAATTGACCACTTAAAAGCTTCTTTTTTTCTACAATATGACCAAAAATATTTACTTTCACATTTTTATAAACAATTTTGTATATTCTAAAATAAATTCAAATAATTAGTCAAAAGTGTAACAAATATTGAATTTATTAGTTATTTACCACTTTTAATTATGGTGAAAAAATTGCATTTTTATTCAAAATTGAACTTTTTTTTTTTTTTTTTTTTTTTTTTGTACAGAAAACAGGAAATAATTCTTTAAAGAATAGGATATCACGAAAGATAATATATTTTTAAAATGCTCAATTTTTTTTATTTCATTTTAAATTTCGGTTTTTGTGTGATAAATTTTAAGACAAAGATATATGCAGAGCCCTATATCACAATCGGGAAGATCCCTATATAATTTCTTTTATAACCCGTTTTCCGCCATCGTTCCTTTTTTGAGCAACACATAAAGCATTGTCTCAGTTTATTTTCGATGAAGCAGATATCACTTTTAAAAATAATTTTTTCATTTCAGCATACAATTCAAAGGAAGAATTATTTACAAAAGGGGGTTCACTGACCAATTTCAAACAAAATTCGCATTTTTCCCCATGTAAACGAAAAACAGTGAAGCTCGTTTTGACTTTTTCTTAATCCAATTATTTAAAGGGTTACTAGGCGATACATCTAATAGAAACACTGTAAACGAAAGAGGCGGAATAGCCAGGCCAATCAGTGGAAGGTTATAAAAAAGGGATGTCCCCGAGTGGTATTTGGGCAAATCAGAGACGCCTTTCCCCTCCCGCAACAACCGGGATCCAACCGTGTTCGGAGAAATCTGTTGAGTAGTTAATTTATTTATCATTTAGCCGATTGTGCTTTTTTTATTGTCGTTAAAATCGTAAAGGTATATAAATAAATTTTCAGTTGTCTAAAATGAAAAATATAACACACATTTTTGCTAACATATTTCTTGTATTACTTACCACGACGCAGTACCAAAGCTCTCCCGCGCATTGTGTGACGACTGAGAAATTCTGAGATCTCGCCAACCATATGACGGCTAAGCTTTGGTTGTCTATCCATTGAACGGACGTAAAATAATGGTCCCTGTGACAAAAAGAGAAAATGGAAGGGTACATATGAAACGATAACCTGCGGGAAACTACATCTCTGGATATTGACTGCAAATGCAAGAATATATCCTAAGGCTTTTGCACATGCATGGTCTACGCAAATCGAAAGACAGAAAAGAAATAGACTACTACTAAGCGAAAGAGAAAAAAAAAAAAAAAAAAAGAAAGAAAGAAAGATGCATGCGTATATGCGAAAAGTAAATTTTATTAGTAGAATAATCAAGTGAAGTAAGTATTAATAAGCGTTTACATAATCATACAATTTCAGTTTTTTTTTTTTATCGCAGTAGAGTTACTTTTAAGTCTATGACATCAAATATAATGTAAATATTTTCGTTAAAAATAAATTTCTATAATATTAACTTTCCTTCTGTCAACTTAAAGAAACACACTCGGCATTTCACCATCATAGAAAAATTGCAGTTTTATTCAAATTAATAAAAAGAGAATATTGTATTAAAGTCAATATGTTTAGTTTTTATTTGAATCTGAACCGATTTTATTACCAATATTTCATTCTTATAGCAAAAATGCCATATTTTCAGTATTTTAATTAAATTAATTTTTCCACTCTATCAATATTAACTACTAACTGCAATTTCTCATTTAATGTACAGCGAGTAATTATTGTTTTAGAATTTTGGTTCCAAAATTCTAGAGGTGTTTTTTTATTGATTTGTTACTTTTATAAAGAAAGCAAAAATATTTCTAATATGATTTTGCCTAACACCATTATTCCGAATTCTATAAATAGAAATAAATGTCTTGAACGCATGTAGATTTTAAGGAAGACAAATTACCAAGTTTTACCAATGCTAACTCTCAATTATTTTTACATTTATTTTCGTTTCACTCTCTTGTAAACAAAAACTTTATTAAGCATTAAATTCAGTAAACAAAATTAAGTTTTAATTTCAAACGATAAAAGAAAATTCATCGTCTTGAAAAGATAAAATTTGAATATGTACCATTCATTATCGTTCATAAATAGGTGAGCAAGAAAATATTGGCTCATTATCAATGAAACACTTTTATGAAACTCTTTACGGTTATTATTTATTTTTAGAATTTCATTTTGATGAAACATTGATAGTTTTAAGTGAATTATAACGTTATTAAAAAATTAACTTTACGTACATATTTAAAATTTGAGGTATATATTTTCGTAAAACAATGTTGAAACTTTTCCATTTATGTGTTTTAACAGAATTGGATTAAAAGTAAAAGAAAGTGAAAAATTGTTTAAAATTTTTGAAATATGCATATATTACCACACATGTTTGTTCGATCAAATTAAAAGGGGAGAGCCTAAAATTCCCTGAAGGAATGAAGGTAATCAACCTTCTCTTTCTCTCTCCCTATCAGTATTATTCGAATTTAAAAAGTATATATATATATATATATATATATATATACACATACGTACATACACACACACACACACACATATATATATATATATACGTACATACATATATATGTATATAAATATATATAACATATGGATCAATAAGTTCCGAGACTAACCCAGAGATAGTGCTCGTAGTAAACCAGTAACCAAGTCTTTCTAGAGTACTAACCTTTGCTTGAAACGTGTCAAAATTTTAAGTCGATCGGACCAGAAACAGCTGAGTTATCGAAGTTGGAGTAAAGTCGTTTTGTAGTTTGTTTAAAAAATGGAAAAAACCGAGTTTCGTGTTTTGATAAAACATTGTTTTTTAATGGGTAAAAACACCGCGCAAGCGAAACAATAGATTGAAAAATGTTACCCGGACTCATGTCCATCAAAAGCAACGATTTGTCGGTGGTTTGCCGAGTTTAAACGTGGTCGTACCGACACAAATGACGCGG
>BMAW01086557.1:454281-479647 GCA_019974015.1 Nephila pilipes
GTGTGCTTCAGTTGCATTATTGCTTGTATGTATATAATATGTATATATATAATAATTACATATATATATATTATATAATATATACATATATATATATTACATAATATATATATATATATATATATATATATTTTATATGTACGTATATATATAACAGATCAATTAAAGATCCCGCTACCATGGTAAAACACATTTTTTGGAAAATTAGTTTTTTTTTTATTCAACATAATTCCTTCCAAGGGTGATGCACTGTATTATAGCGACCCTACTTTTCGATACCATTTTGTGAGTACACATTTGTCCTTTGCTTAAAAAATAGGCCTCAGTTCGGCTATCACCTCTTCATTCGACGAAAATTTCTTCCCAGCGACCATTCTTTGAGATCTGAGAAAGGAATAGTTCGGAGGCCAGATCTGAGAATACGGTGGATGAGAAGAATTCGAAGTCCAATTCATGATTTTCATCGTTTTCCGACTTGCACACGGTGCAACTGTCTTGGTGAGCTCCTTCAAAGCCTTTTTCGCGATTTCGTCCTTCAAATGGTCAATAACGCTATTAATAGTCGCTTGAGTAGTCCTTCCTTTTCAGGTGTCAATGAAAATTATTCCTTGCATCCCAAAATACAGACGCCATAACCTTCCAGCTGACTTTTGCGTTTTCCCACGCTTGGCAGGGTTCATTGTGTGCAGTCTGCTCGGATGACTGTTGATTGACTCGGGGAAATGATGGAGCATGTTTCATCCATTGTGACATATCGACTCAAAAAACTCAGGTTTATTCAGCTTTGATCATCTTCAAACACTCTCCGAATCTGCATCGTGTTTTTTGGGTCAAAAGTAGGATGAGGCACCCACTTTCCAGTGAGCTTTCTCTTCCAAATATTCGTGAATGATATGATGTACGTTCAGTTGATATCTTTAGGTTGTCTCTACTTCATTCAATTTCAGTTACATTTCAAAATCATTTTGTGGATTTTTTTAATGTTTTCATCGTAACAACTCTTTTTCGGGTCACTGCGTTCACCATCTTCGGTGTTCGATTCACACGTTTAACTTAGCATCAATCCTTGATGGTTGTTTTCCTGGGGGTGATCCAGAAACTCGGCACGACAAGTTTAGCTTCAGCTGTATTTTTTCCTTAAAAGAATATTTTATCAACACGTTGAAATTCCTTTTTATCCCTTTTTTCACAATAACAAAAGTTGTTTCACTCAAAATGCTATATTTTACAAACTGATCCGACAACTTCACAATTATACCGCATCTTTGATGGTTAGGGCTAACTAAACAACATATGGATTTAATTCTAGTAGCACCATCTATTGTCGGACATTTCAATTGATATATATATATATATATTTATATATCATATATAATGTATGTATATATATATATATATATATATAACTTTTATATATATATATCCAAGCCAGTAACAATGACGTGTTGTCAGCCAGCCAATGTTAACATGTATATATTGTGGCAATGTGCCAATGATGACTGTGGCACCAATAATAATAACATAGCCAGCAACTGACGTAATGTCAGCATAATATTGTTGTGTGTTGCGTTATGGCATGTGTTTACGCTAAAGTAATGATGACGTGGAAAAACGATAATGTCAATACGTAGCATGTGTAGAGTACGTATGTGTGTGTGTGTGTGTGTGTCAATAATAATGTGTGTAACAATAACCAATAACCATGTGTGTGTGTGTGTCATATTGCGTGATTTGATGATGGGTAATATCTTAATAATAACAGTATCAATGTAGCTATGTCTTCATCAATAATGTGTATTCAATGTATGTCAATATCTTCAACCAGCCAATGACAAATATCTACATTTTGTAATAAATGTAACAGTGTTGTGTGTATGTATATGCAATGTGTGTGTGTATGTGTATATGTGTATGTGTCATGTTTTGTAACAAATGTATGTGTGGCCTTGTATGTGTTTGTGTGCATTATGTGGCATGTGTGTGTATATGCTCAGCAATAACATAATAAATTATATATATATATATATATCTATATACATATCTCTTATGTGCGTATATATCATAACACATGGATCAATGATCCCGAGACTGTGCCGTCGTTTTTTTTTGCGATTTCCTCCTTCAAACGCACCAGCGATCCTTATAAGCATAATCACTGTTGATCGGTTTAACTTTTCAAGGCAGAACAATAAACGCCAGCGTATCCCAAAAAAACTGACATAATGACTTTGCCGGATGACTGCTGCGCGTTTCGGACGCTTCAGGCTTTCGCCAGCTGTGCGCCACTCAGACGGCTGCCCCGCTTCGACTCTGGGTGTATTGATGTATCCTGTTTTCGTCCATGGTCGTAACGACGCGAAATCTTTTTTGTTGATGAAACGGCGATAAACGGCTTTCTGAATCATCGACTCGTTGCTGTTTTGTTCCATCAGAAGCAATCGCGGCCCACTTGGAAACTTTTCACTACTTCAAACCTTTTTCACTTCACTTCAAAACCTTTTTCAGTAAATACGCTTCCATGTAATTATCGGCGTCGTCTCCAATATCTCCTGAGCTTCACTTTACGATCTATCATTATAATTTTCACTTCACTCATTTCCGTGTAACGGCTTCCGTCTGCCGAGCGTTCGCAAGCAAGTGTTATTTACTAAAGTAGCTGTTTTAATAATTAACCACGTGATACAAATTTATTTAATTCATGAATTTCAAAAATTTCAGATTAGAGGATTATATATTCTATAACAAAATTCAAACTTGTAAATTAAAATCTCCAGACATTAAAAATTTAAAACAGGTACAATAGTAGAAAGAAAATTGAAAAAAAAAATATATATAAGCAGAGTCTATAAATGCATTTTCAATCTTCATAATGCATTTTGGTCTTTTCTAATCTCAAGTCACTTTATATCTTTTAATTTTACTTTTAAAAAATTAATTTTTGTTCTTAATGAACATGAAAGCAAATTTTGTACTTCATTTATTTTTTATTCATCAAGAATTATTTTCATTTCTTAATTTTTATTTTTTTCAATTGCATTATAATAATCCTTACTCACTGTAAAATGTTTTAAAATGTATTTAAAAATGTTAAAAGCGTCAGAATACGACTTTTTAAAGGTAAAAGATGCTTATTATCACACAAAATAGTGTATAATGTATGTCATGATTCAAAAATAAATGTTTATTAAATTTTAATAGGATTAACATTTAAAGAATGTAATTAAATATCCAATTTTTCTAATTAAATGAATGCTAGATTTGCAAGTGCACGAGATAATAGTAATAATAACACACACATACACACACACACACACACACATATAAAAAAAGGCAAGTACTAGTATATTTATATCCTGTAAAAAAATGCATGTTTCATAAAACATGATAAATGTTCTTAATACTAAGCCATATTCAGTCTTTACTTATATCGAAATACATTTATAATATCGAACAAATTTAATCGAAATTAGCCGAAGAATTCATTTGATATTTGTTTTTGTACAGTAGAATGAAGTACCACAAAAAATAATGTAAAGTCTTTATTTACTGAGCAATTAACTGAGTAAATAAATTAGAAAACTTACTTTTGGATAGCGCAATTGAAACAGTTCTGGGTAAACAGGGGTTTCGTTAAAACTAGGAGTCCCGAACCAATTATAATAAAACGTTCCCACTTTCGTATCATTGATCGTAGCGTAGCAAAGAAAATTTCCATCCGGAGACCACCAGATGGCGTTGTTACTTTTCAGTATTTCTTCTAAAAGAAAATATTTGGAATATGTTACGGAAAGAAAGTCTCCAAGCAAATTATGCATTGCTTTGCTTTTAAGCTATAAATATAGAAAAAACGAATAACTTGTTTGAAATAATTATTCAGTTTGAAAAAGTGAAGCACGTAAATATGTTTCTGAAGAGTATTTAATTATCTTTACTTCATGTATTTTACATATTTGGTATTTTAAAATTTAGCATAAAATTAATATCTGACATGATGTTACTATAGTTAGCGATATTCAACATTTCCTTGAGAGTTCATTTGTTATATTCGTTAGCAACAAAGTTCAGTGTTCATTATAGGAAACAAAATAATATAAGAAATATTTTATAGTTGTAAATTAAAGTGAGTATATAATATATATATATATATATATATATATATATATATATATACATACATATATACATAATATTCCTAATGGATAAATGTGCGTTGTGGTTTCAAAACAAAATTCGATTTAAAATTGCATTCATGCAGATAATTAACACTTTTTTTTATTAAAAAATGTGTTATATATGCAGTTTTAGAGGAAACTAAAGCTGCTTTATTATGCAGCTTTTAGAGGAAACTAAAGCTGCTTTATATGCAGCTTTATTATGCAGCTTTTAGAGGAAACTAAGTTTTCTGCATTACTTTTTTGCAAGTTTCATATCTTTAGATATTTTAGTTAAGAACTTGATAAAAAAATTACCTTCATAAAGCCAATCAGGTATACCGTTAAATATAACTGATTCTACTCCATTTGTGGAAATCTGATGGTGTGTCCCGTTTACTTCACTAAGGTAAAACAAATTATTTTCATGTACATAAACCTGAAATATTTAATAGAATTATTAGTTTACTCTTGATGATGGAATGTAAACAAAGCATTTAAATGGTACAAATAGAAATGGAGTGTATTGTTGAAATACCATTTATGTATAACTGAAAGATTACTTGTTCTATAGTAAAATGTTAAAGAGTGTGAATAATGAAAATTTTCATAACTCACACACAGTACAAACAACATTCGAGAAAGGCAAACATTTGCATTTGAAATACAGAATCCGCATTCTGGAATTAATTATACAATTCAAATATGATACTAGGGAATTTTTTAGAATAATGACAACAATATTAAGAAATTATTGAGCTAGATTTCTTTTTATTTTTCATGATCTTGTTTTCATTTTTTGTTCCGAAGAATAATATTTTGTCTCAAAACTATTCTTTGATGAATGATTCTTGTGAAAATAGATATAATCAAAATTGAATTTGGCATACTTACTATAGCGAAATTTAAGTTTTATCAATGCTATATTTATCAGTGATAATTTAGAACGATGAAAGTCTTCTTACTATTACCATATTTTGACACACTCATATTATAAAAGTAAATAAAATAATATTTGTGTTAGTTTTCTCCTTTCAATTTTAAAATTTTTACGATAAAGTTAAGCTTTTCTCTTAAAATCTGAGTAGCTTTTAAAACCAATGAATAAATAAAGCATCTAATCGTATATAATATACGGCATCTTTATTTCTCAAAAATAAATATAATAAAATAAAATTACGTATGCATTGAAATAATCCTCCAATCTGTTTATGATAGCTCAATTTTTCTTTGAAAAACATATAGACAGTTGAAACTAGATTTACTAATATATTATATCCGAAGCATTTATCAACTTTATTGTTGGATAGAACATAGCCTTAAATATCGCTTAAAGTAATTGTACTTAAAATATCTTGTTTTAAAATTCGTTTGAAAGTTAGAAAAAAAGCAGCTCTTAAGATTACTGCAAATATGCTTTTAAGAGTTCACCGTGTTCCTTTGGATGCATAAATACTTTTATTTTTATTGAGTAGTATCATTCTTTTCGCATTCCGCTTTTCATTTAAAAGGTCAGATTTAATCCAGCTTAACGTACTGAATAAGCTCGAATAAAGATGACTCCATTTTAAAAAGAGATAATTTCCTTAAAAGGCTTCCCTAGTAACCAACTTACCAGTTGATTATCTCTCGGGCCCCAAGTTGCATATTGCAAGTATCCTTCGGGGTCTTCAAATGGATGAAGAGAGGATATTTTTCTGAAAGAGAAAAAAAAAAATGGTATGAAAATTTATGAAACATGATATGTGAATTGCGAATATTGTATATATATGTGAAAATATTAATCCGTCAGTTTTTAGAGATAAAATTTTATTTTCTATTAATATTGATTCATATAATACATTTTACAATCGATTAAATTCTTTTCATAATTTAAATAACATAATATGTTAATATATGTATTTCTTTAAAGTATAATTTTCTAAGCATATTAATCTCACTTTTAAATGAGTTCTAACTCAGATTTTTAAGTATTTTGATTTATAGATTGAATGAAATATTGGTTCGGGATATCATACAATTTGTTTATTTTTAAATAAATAGACTTTTGATTTGTAAAAAATAAGGAAAAATATTATTATTTGAATCTGTATTCTTAAATAAGTGACACTTTTAATTTAAATGTTTTTATTATAGTAGATGGTTCAATTACTTTATTTTAATTAATATTCCTTTTTTTACAAAGGAGAAAGGTTACATACCTAATATATGCTGTTATACACAAGAATCTATGTATGCTAGAGCAAATATTACATATGCGTTTTAAGTATGCGCTGTACATTAGTGAGTATTATAATATTGGAATTTAACTTAGTTTAAAGTAACTCTCTTGCAAATTGCGTTTTAAAGAAAAATAATACAACTATTTTATTATGTTTAGTGAAAAGAATATTTTTAACGAAATTAATTATCGTAAGTTTTCCTAAATGCCATATGCAAATTATGCACAAATATTTGTTGAGGAATTTTGTTCAAATATACACGCTTATTTTTTGCTTAGAAATTTAGGAGTACATATTATTCATTCACTGCTTTGATTTTTTTCCCGCATAAACAAGCTCTGCTAAATAAAACAAAAGAGCAATAATTAAAAATGAACACAGAATTAATTACTTTTTTTTCCATTTCGATAACTTATTCTACCCTAAGCTGCAATCACATTTTATTCTTCATTTAAATCAACGAGATGTTAAATAATCTTTAAATTAAATAACGTTTGTCCTTCTTTAAGGAATGGAAAAAAAGCATAATATATTCTCATAGAATATGTGTAATCTTGAATCTATTATATGTAAACATATTATTTTCTCTTTATATTATTACAGAATTTTATCTGTAATATTAAAAATATGTTTATGTAAGCAATTTTAAAATTTTTGCAAATAATTTATATGAAAAAAATGAAATAAAAAAAAATAAAAATTTCCAAAATTACAAAGTTCTATAATTTTTCTTAAGAAAATGTACTTTATAGTCATTAAAAAGTACATTCATTATTTTTTTATATTTTGCATAGATAATTAGAAAATTATTTTGTATATTTAAGGAATACTTTTTATAAAAACAATATGGTAACTGAAAGCAAATATGTCTCAAAACTTCAGTCCATATTCAACTAAGAACAAAAAACATTTTTTTAACTAAAAATTACTTTTATAATTCTATAAAATGATTAAAATATCATTATTAAGCACACAAGAAATCTAAGTTCATCTTTTTAATTTAAAACATATTTGTCGCCGAAACAAGGATTCTTAAATTCGATATTTTATTAGTGACCTAATACATATCCTGGTATCCTTAACGGATAAATTGGATTACATATATTTTCTTCCTAATGTTTAATATTTGATTATTTTTTTGAGTTTAAGATAAAAAATTCCAAAATAAATTATTCGCGATGTAGTTTTTTACGAAAATTATTAGGTTTTAAAAACTACAGTTATTTTCTAATGGATACAACGGGAAAATATTCTCTTTTCATTTTCATATCAGGTTCTTCCTTAAAGCACCTAAATTGTAATACAAGAATAATGTACATCATTTTCTTAAGTAAATATAATTTTTAAGTTTCATTTATCTTTATTTGTAGCTAATGTTCTGCTGCAAATTAGTTTTTATGGAAGAAAAACTTTCTTAAGCTTTCATATAAGGAGGGGAAAAATTTTACATAAAAATATTTAGAATAATGAAAAAAAATTACCAATAACATCAACTTTAATACTGAGGGTCTTGAAGATACCACTAGAACAATAGCTCATTTAACTGTCATTAACATCAAAAGGGGGAGATTCAGCGACTTATTAATATTACATGAGCGTCGTTCACCGATTAGGAAATCTATATGCATTCCATAAATTAGTTGTTAATTATACAGTCATATGTATCATTCAAAATTATGGTTGACACCACAGTAAAACACCCTAACCATACATTACATTTTTAACTCCTGAATGATAATTTTTTTTATAATTGACTGTCAAAAATTGTTTGTGATTTTGTGTGCTAAGTATACTTTTCTTGTTTCGACTTAGTGCTAATATTAAAACATAATACTGAAATATACCTGTAATATTGAGATAGAACTAGATTTCGAAACAAATATTGGAGATAAAACACGATAAAAAAATACAGTGATGCTAATAAGACTACAAGTGTCTAATGATAAGAACGAAGTAGTTTAACAATTATTCCTAATTCTTAAAAAAAGAATATCTACATAAATTTCTGCACATTTTCTGCTCTAAAATGTTTAAAGCTAAGTTTACGTTCTTTAATTATTTATTTACTTTAATTTTTAACTAAATAGAAAAAGATTAATTAATTGAATTTAAATTATTTAGAATTTATTTTATAATTATTTTAAAATATTTAAATTATTTCTTAAATTATTTAGATTTTTGGATTTTCTTTGATATTCAATAATATGGAATTTTTTAGTTTTAGGAGAAAAGGAACTTATAACCTTAAAAAAAGTTAAGAACTCGTTATATTTCATTTAAAAAGAATAAAATAAATATTCAACCTTTGAAATGAGTAATATAAACGAAATGGTGATTGAAAAAATATCTAAACAGCAGCTATTGCATAAGCAAATGCTTTTGATACACGGAAAAACAGAAAACGATGATTTTAGACAGAATCTCAATTTTCGTTGTTACGAAATGGTTGAATAACACTGTTTATTTACTCTCTTATCAAAATTTTTGAATATAAGGAACACTTATTCCTGAACGGGTTAATGTGTAAAGCGATGAACCTCGACGTTAAAAGAGGTTAAAGAAAATATGGTGTGGCAAACCATATTTTCACCAAATTCCATATATGCTCTGTATTGTATCATATAAGTGTGTTTTGAAGTTATTAAAAAGTACAATTTATTAAATGAAAATAAGTCAGAAAGCAAAAATGGATTGAGAGTCTATACTCAAATCTATACTTGGTTAGTATACAAATGGTTTCAGAAGATAATTTATCGATACTGAAATCGATTAAGTTCATTTAAATTAGTCAAACGGATGACACTTTAGTCATCCATTTTTTCTAATTTTAAGACAATACAGCAGAATTTAAGGATGACCGTTATTTTAAAGAAAATAATTATTTCAAAGTTTGCATTAGTTGATTTTCCTGTTAAAAATAGAGAGCGCTTTCTTGAATCCGGAAATGTATTATTTACGAGAATTTAATAAAAGGACATGTTCTAAAATTGAATTTAAAATTATTAATTAGACATGCCACTCCAGAGAAAAAAATTTATTTGTTCTCTTGTCCAAATTTATATTCAGAATTTCGGTAAACGTTACTGAAATTCTAAAGTACTGAACGTTACTGAATTCTAATTTGATTCCCTTGCAAATCAAAGATATAGAATCGAAATACTGTTTTTGTCGGAGACCCATACTTTAGAATATTAGAGATCTGTATTTCATAAATTCAAATGGAATTAAAGTTATTTCTGTTTCGAAACAGAAAAATCAGAAGAAAAGGATTTATTATCCTTTAGCTCAGTTTCAAAATTGTAAGGTTAATCAAATGCCTTTGGCTTAACATGTTGGAAATATTTAATTGTTATTTACAAAAATTCATTTGAAATTTGTTTGTAATTCTGCTCAAAATTTCATTATTTTCATTCACACAAATTATTTCAATATTAGAGCAGTTTTAGAAGATCGCATACATTATAACTTAAATTTCATCATTTATTAAGACATATCGTTTTTACATTTTGAAAGGTTTTCACAACATATCATATTACACAACTCATCAATATAAAACACTTTGAAAACTTTAAGAGATTAAAAATAAATTTCAGAAAAAGTTTTAATCAAATTAATTGAATACCGAAAATGAAGATAAGCATGTATTAATTACCACTCAATGTTATTGAGGTATTCATGCAAAAACAAAGTTTTCAGAAGGATATGTATTCTTAATTCTTTACTTCATTTAAATACTTTTTCAATTCTTCATTTAAAAAAATTATATTTAAGAAAGTTGCGATTATAATTAATCATATGAAAAATAAATGACTAACCTCTTTATTACAAATGGTATAAAAATATCTATTTAATGAATGAAAATAGCGCACTACTTAGTTTTTAAGTCTACTTCATCATCATGATTATAATTACTGGTTACTTTTGCTTATAATTTTATTTTTTCCGTTCGTTCAGAATATATGCAATGAAACAGCACAAACTTTTAATAATAAAAACACTAAATACTTTTTAAATTATAATCCTAAAATTAAAGAAGTAATTTCAGCAAAACAGCATGAGGTAATCAGTTTTCTTTCAGAAAAAAAAATATTATATTTTGCGTTACTCTGTATTAAACTGCAAGTCAAAATTAATAAACATATTTTTCCTGATAGATGTTTTTAAAAATTACTAAATATCATTTCAAAGAAAAAAAACATTCTATTACAATGCAGTATTTTTTTTCTTTTATTTGATATTTCATTAAATATGCAAATGTTAGAGCCATATGTTTGTAAAAAGTTTAAATAGTAAAGAAATTTTTATTAGTTTGGTATAAAGTGTCCACATCATTTTCATATTACGTAAAGACTTTAAATACATTTTTAATACACACACATTTAATCTATTACTTATTTTCATCTTTAATGTCCTTGTACGCTTAGTTGTCCTTTTAGTTAGATTTTAGGCAAACTCTTTTAAAACTATATAATTTTTATATAGTTTTATTCTAGGAGTTTATATAATATATAGTATAATTTATAGTATAGTATAGTTTATATAATATATGGTATAATTTATAGTATAGTATAGTTTATATAATATATAGTATAATAATAGTATAGTTTATTTCTAGGAGTTATTATTTCAATAAAAACGATTCTTTTGATTACTTACTTGTTTGCAACATCATAAATTTTGTATTTTGCTTTGAAGGAATAACGGTAAAGCTAGAGAAAAATGAAGAAAATACAAATATATTACTATAATAAAAGAAGTAATAATTAAAATAAAATATTTCTTTTTCTTGTATTGTTACTGAAGTACAAGAAATTAAATTTTTACAGCATGCACATCTTAAGAAAACTTAATATAAATAATTTTAATTTTTAATAAGTAAATAATTTATATAGAATTAAAAATATATATATATATTCTTATTTATTTACCTTTATCACATTATGAAGCAATAATACATAATTTTGATCCGCTGAAATGATATACTTCTGAACGTCATAATCAGCCTAAAATACAAAAAAAAAAATATCTTTAATAAATTAGAAAATATGAGTTAAAGACAAAACTACAAATTTAAAATATCAATGATGAAATAGATTTACATTACTTTTTGATACAAATATTTCAAATTATATGAGCTTAAGAATTTTTCGACTGATTTGAAAATTCAAAAATCGAATGGCACGTAATTGTAATGTATACTTCTATATAACTTCTCAATATCCTAAATATGTTTTTCATAATTGTATGTAATATTAAACATAATAATAAACGCTTTCTTAATATATTAACCTATTAGCAATATAATATTCAACTATAACAACAGTTAAATCATGTTTCAGCTCAACCAAAACTGATTTGCCCTTAAGGTATAATTTCCTAGTGAAACGCACACAATATTCCCCTTTTCAAAAATTAAAATTATTTAAAACTATGGAATAGATTCATAATGCTATAAATTTCAATTCTAGCGATTTTATCATAAGATCTCTTAAATTATTTAGTAGAATTTTGTCATTTTAAAATGAAATATGACGAAAAATGTGATTGCAATTATTTTTTCAACATCATAAATTTAGTCTTTTCATGTAAAAATTTGCAATTTATTCAACTTTATTTTTTACTAAAAATATGCATGCTTTTTTATGAAATTATTTGCTTTTAAAGGACAATCAAGTATTCAATACAGCCTACTTTAAAGTAACTTCTCAAGTAAGATATATTTCAGTCTCGATTCTTAAGATTAGTAGCAATGTTAGAATAGGTAAATTATGAATCTTTCGATTTCAAAACAAACGTTTTGCCATTTTCCTTCCACAAAATTAATACAATATTTCTTCCATATTTTTTTGAGAGTGTAACTGCCCTATTTTACATCTACTTTCTCAAAATGAACTCAACTGATCTGCGCTCTTCGCACCTAGTTGGGAATTCATTACTGTTAAGATTTTTTCTTCCGTGCTCTGATGTAAATTACTTGTGTTTTTTTCATGTTTTGTGTACTCTGTTGTTTTAATGAAACTAAGAACTATTAAAATGTGTTCTTTACGTGTATAAATAAAATTTACATAGGTGATAATATCAATAGAGGGACATAACAGAAAATGATATTTCTAATATGCATTCGATCGAAAATACTTAAGAATTATAATTATTAATTCTTCCCAGAAGATTCTATTTACCTTCTATGAATTAAAAACATTAAATCTCTTAATCAAAGGTTAGTTTCTTTGCATATTTTTTACGTGAAACTGGCAATTCAATTCCAATTTTTCCGTTCACTTTTATATAAGTAGAATTTAATATAAGAAAAACAGTACACCTAACAGTAAAAAATAATTATTGGATAGATTAAGGTGCCTAATCATGTTTATATCATGATTCAAATTGTTCCGTAAAAATTCATTTTGTACCTTTTTATTAGTTAAAGTAGCAGAAATAACGTCATTATTCACTTTAACAAATGACTGAGGAATATATTCCCTTCCATTTGAACGAACAAACAATAATTGTTTGGATGATTAACAAAAATAAAAGTGCAAAATATTATTTACTCACTTGAAGTGTGCATAAGAAATTGCAGTCGGAATTAATATTATTATATGTATTTTTAAGATATTTACGCCTTAGAAGAATAAGTAAGAAAGTAAGACTAACAAAATGATTTCTGATTTAAATTAGTAATGTAAAATTCGCATAAAGAGGAAAAATTGATTCTACAGGATTAAAGTTTGATTTCAGTTTAAAGAGTTAAGAAAATTTCAATAGTTCTAGATTGATATTTCTTATTGTAATTTTAAAAAGGCATTTAAATTACACTAATCAATTGTGAAAAATATTAATGACATTAGATATCTTATAAATGTAATCAAGGCAACAAAACTACTTACAAATGTAGAGTTTTCTAGAAGCATTCTAACACTTTTCGATTTTACGGAATATATCACCAAATGACCATCTTTATCACGATATGCAACCTCATCCACTGTAACAAAAATAATAATAACAGTAAATTGAAATTAGCCTTTTTAATTCCATTAAAACATGCGCAAACGTTTTTTCTTTTTCTTGAAAATTTTCAAAAATGTAGATTTAATAAGATTGGATATTTATTAGCATAAAGTAAGCGTAATTGCACACCTCAGGCTCCACTAAAGAAATTACAATCAAGAAAAAGAAAAAACTTCTTCAAAATCCTCTGATACATTTTTATTTGCACAAATAAAACATTCTAAAATACAAAAACACTGCCATTGTTAAAAAAATAATTTTTCTTAAATTTAACGATTCTGCAATAAAATTCAGTTATTAAAAATAATAAAATAAGAGCAAACAATACATTAGTAAAGTAGACAATAATATTCTGTTTGGATATTAAAATAAAAGCAGACGACAAAATATTAAACTAAATATATATGATCATTGTAAATATGCCTTAAGCAAAGTAAATGTAATTATAATACCAATGTTTTGAACCTTACGTTATGTGTCCCTTATTTTATGATCATACAATTTTATTGATTCCATTTTCGCAAAATAACACGTTAGTAAGCAATGAGTTGGCTTATATAATGTAAAATCTGTATAGGACACAAATGTTTTCCAGTACTGTGTGTGATCTTTTTTTAAATTTTTTTTAATGTAAAATTATAATTTTTAATAAAATATGTTATACTTGAAGGAACTTCAACATCTTTTAAATATCATTTTAATGCTGTTTGTTCATATAATATCTTTGAACATATTTTATAATACATACTACACATATTTTTTCCTTTTAAAACAAAAATTATTTCTTTTCACTTTTCCGTATTAAAATTACTTGCTCGAGTAAAGTAAACGGAGAAAAAATTTCCGATCCCAAAATGGTCATAAAAATCAACCAATGCATATGAATTCATATTTCCTTGTACTGTGTTTGAATATGAACTGTTAAATTCTACATAGCTTTCATTTAAGTTAATAAATATAGTAATAAAATTATTAGAATAATTTTATCTTGAACCTTGTAATTAAATTTTTTAAAATAAAATTACTATTTCCATAACCACCACTTTATTCTTTAGAATATCATCATCTTATCGTTATACTCCAAGCATGCAAATTCTTTTGAAACACTAAAACACTGCCAGCTTCCCACAATAAAAAAATTAATGCCAACGATTATGGTACAAAAATCCAAGCTAAACTGTGAAATTTATGGCAAATGATAAAATGTTTCTCTGTGGTACATTCTATCATATACAATGCTATTTTTTAAAAAAAGTAATAATAGCCATTTCAGGTATTAAAATGAAATGAAATGTTAAATTATCAAATTAAATATAACTTCAGAGAAATGTGAAAATGTAAAAAAAAAAAAAAAAAAGAAAGAAAAAAATCTTTACATACTGAATGATTCTAAGTACTAGTCCTATTTCTTATTAACTTGTTTTGAAACAAAACAGTTTTTTGTACAACAATTTTTTTTTTCGAATTTAGTTCTTGAAATGTATATTTTAAATAAAATTTTAAAAATAGGTGGGAAAAAGTAAACGCGAAGATATTTGCTACATTGATTAATATTAAGTTATTTGACTCTTACTCACAAATTTTAGAACTGGAGCAAAATACAATATAAAATACACCCGTATGTCTATTTAAGAAGAAAATATGAGGAAATTTATTTTATTTTTGTAAAGCAACCTAATGAATGAAAACAATGAGTATAGAAATAAACATGAGATAGATATTTCGTACCAGATTGAAGTTTGAAATTTAAAACAAAGTAAAAAAAAAAAAAAAAAAAAAAAAAAAAAAGAAAAAAAAACTAAATTTTTGCTGGAAAAATTTAATTTTTATTAAAAATTACGTGTAAAAATATTTTGATTATATAGTTGTTAGTTTCCTTTTAAGAAATAGTCATTAATCAATATGTTAAAACGATTATTTCAAGGCTTGTGAATTTTTTTATGTATTGCGTAAATAAAATTACACAAGAAATAAAAGTTAAGAGTCTAAAATGTTTTTCAAAGATAATAAGCTCAGGTTTAAGATTATTTACTAAAATATAATTGTTTTTCTTGAATGAAATGTATAATAATAAAAAAAATTGTGCAAGTATAAAACCATACGCAACGCAAGGTTATCCGTCATGTACCTTCCAAGAAAACTTTTATAAGAAGTTATTTGACAATTTGCATAAAGCAGTTTTCTTTCACATATACATTTAGGAAAGAAATATCCATCTAGGGTTTCTCATCATCTTAGTTATTACGATAATCTTGACATATGAATAATTAAAAAATACGAAACTATAGAGCGTGGTTTAGAAAAAAGTAGTACCTAACTTTTTACCAGTGTAGTTTAAAGAAATTTATACCCGGTGTAATTTAATCATTACTGTAATGTAAAAATACCCAGAAAAGAAACGAAATCTTAATCAATAAATTATTTTGTGGTAATTATGTTGCAGTGTAACTCTTAATCCGAATAATAAAACATATCATTTTAAAACACATGCACGATACAGAATGTATTCATGCTATGTTTACCATGGCATTTTGATATCTTATCTGACATTTATTTCTTGTATTAATAACGGGAAAAAAAAGATATTTTATTGAAAATTTTAACAGCCATATGTCTTGAAGAATTATGAAATAAGGAGAAAAACCTTTGATTATGCATTTCAAAAACATACCATGGAGCATGCTGTAACCAATTATTTCCTATTTTAATAACATCTTAAATTTTTAGGTCTATCACTGGAATTAAATAAATATTATATAGAAGGAAATTAAAATTTAGATATGTGATAATAATCATATCAGTAAATGCTCCTTTCTTTGAAATTAAGAAAAATAAAGTCTTAGTAGTTACTAAAGTGGTGATTATTTCATTCCTAACAATTTCAATACAGAGAATAGCAGTTAACTAAGGATTTATAATAAACAAAAAATATTGGGAAAAAAGGAGGAATTGAACATTGATTCAATTTGCGTTTAAGGGATGCGATTTCTATTATGAATTTCTTTTCATTCATAAGATGTTTGATTGGATATAATGTATTCAGTAAAAAAAAAAAAAAAAACGCTATCAATTTAAAAATAATGAGTCGTCGTATGAAGGAGTTAAGATTTGAATACAACATCACTTTTAAATATCAAAAAATATGCAACAAGATTCGAATATAAATAATGATAAATAATGTGATAATGGAATTTGTGTCGACTTTTTTATGAAATTCTGTATGACCTAAAATTAAATTGAGGTTTTTAAAACATTGCAGCTAATTGTTTAGAATCATAATGTCAATTACAAATAAATATGATAATGTTTGTTTAACATCAAAAATACGTAAATATAGTTAATTCAAAATACATCTTAATAATCTATGAGAATGCCAAGGCTGGGTACGAAATGTATCAATTTTTTTGAAATGCCCATTGGAAATACATCTTTATATCTTAAATTCTATTAAAGGATTATGGACAAATAATAACTACAATAAAACTAAATTTTCTATTTTTTTACATATGTTCTATTTTATTTATTAAGATATGCCATCTAAGAATTTAAAGTAAATAATATTGATCCTGCAATGGGAAAAAAAATTCAATACGCTGTAGTAATTTAGAGTAAAAATACTTTTTTCGGTTACAAAATTCATAAAAATTTGTCTAGTTTATAAAAAAGAAGAGAAAATTTACCCCCCTTACAAAGCAAGTCATTCGTTTTAAATATTTATATTTCATTTCGTTAGAGTTTATTTAGAATATATTGCTGATAATTTTACAAAATGACCTTAAAAAATATTCTTATTTCGTTAAATGCTGCAAGACTAATGCAATTTTTAGAACGTTACGCATTCCTAAATCATATTTTATGCACATTTAAGAAATTGTTATTTTATTATTTCAAAATTATTAAAATTGCAACTAGTAAGAAATGCATGAAAGTGGATTCTCAATATTTATTCTTTAAATTACAAATTTATTTAAATATAGATTATTTTTAGAATAAATATCTAGCTTTCCCTAGAATCCCAGATATTAACAAGTATTTGATATCATTATTTAATGAAAAAATAGTGTTATCTTTTCCCTCCAAAAAATAAAAATTTGTGTTCCTGTTATTAAGAAATGGTTTATGAAAGAATGCTCTTTTAATTGCATCATGTAAATTTCAAGTTCATATCAAAAAGAGCTTTTCATAGGATGATTTTTTAAACGTCTCTGTAAGATATTCTATTAAAAAGCGAAATTATACAGTTAAATGAGAACTCTAACAAAAAAAGTCGATTCAAATAAATTCAGTTCACAATTTCTTCAGGACAGGAAATAGGAAAATGTTGTGACGAAAAGAAAATAATAATAATGTATAATTCTATGATTACTTTCTCATTTCAATCTTCAATTCCCTATTTAGTTCGCTGATAAGTGATTGGGAGAAGCAAAAATAAAATAAAAGTTACAGTCCGAGATTGTCTGATATAAGTTGAGTTAATTGAGATTCAATGGACATTTTTAAAGTTGATTAAATTTTTCGTTTCATGTGATAAATAAATTTACTCTTTTTCTTTTTGTCTTTTGTAATTTTCTAAGTATCAAAGCATGCTATGAAGGGAGATACGCTGTTACAACTGGAATAGTTTTTTCAAATGGAAACGGTTTTTTAATTGTATTTTTAAGATTATTTTTTATATTTTAGTTGTAGTATTAAATGTTCTTTACACCTCCTATGATTTCAATCATAACAGACATCTCAGATTCAAATGACTAATAGAAATTTCTAATTTTTCGATGCATAATCGGAAAGAAAATGGAAAATGAAAATATAAGTTAAAAATCTATTTTATTTAAAAAAATCCTCAATAATTTATACTTTTGAACATTCACTTTAAGTGACAATTTAATACGTATAATATCCAAGAAAAAAAAATAATTACTTCTTCTGATTCCCTAACTTTTGTCACTTAAAGTAAAAGGATCGAATTGTTGGTGCTTACAGAGCGCATTAATCTTCGACAATATTCAAAAGAAATCAAGGGATTCTTAAAACTTAACTTTACAGAACTTATTTGAAAATGTAATTATGATTTAATAATTTCGAAAGAGGAGATGAAATATCCTTTTTAAAATGCTTTAGAGTGGAAAAAGTTAATTACTCTTAAGATTGGTAGCAGGAAAGATGTTATACGCTATTATTTATAGCAAAATAATTTTAAACTAAAATTTTAGTTTATTTCCATATTTTTATTTCAGATTATGAATTTTTTCACTACTTCTATTAATATTAATAATAAAAAATAAGAAATAATAATGATTGTTATTAATAGATCTTTTTAACAGATATCAGACACAATTTTATGTAAATTTTCTAACCCGTAATGTGAACCATTAATACAATTAAATTTGTCTCACACAGGTTGAACACTGTTTCATAAGCAACCCAATTTTTTTTCTTCTTATTTTATCATTATTTTATGATGACATTATGAAAAGGAAATATGTTTAAATTACATAAAAAGTTTTTCTGTTCTATTGTTTTCCCAAGTAATAAGAAACACAAAAAGTGCATTGAGTATTAGGTATTTCAGTTACAAAACAAATTGTTCTGCAACTTTATATCTTTTTTTTTTAAATGTATTTGAAAATGAAGCCAAAATTGCATTTAAAAAGACACTATTATTGAAATATGGAATAAACCATCTGATTATGTACTTTTTTGAAAAAAAAAAAAAACATTTATTTTTATTTCTTTCTTCGTATCCGTGTTTGCAAATTTTTTTTTTTTTTTTAAAAAAAAAAAAATCATTTTTTTTTCTTTTTTTTTTTGTTTTCGTGTTTTTAAATTTTTTTTTTTTTTTTGAAGTTAGACTTGAATTTTTGCACAGAAATAAATATTGTTAGAAATAGCTTGGTAATAAGCTTAAAGTAACAATATAAATGATAAATATTCTAACAAAATCAAAATTTACTAAAATGAGGTTTAACCGAAATCATTTGCCAATTAGCATTTGAGAAATGATTAAAAAATTATTGAATAATATGTTTTCGAACAAGAATTTTTTTTTTACATTTTTATAATTTGTTCTGGCGTCTTATAAAAATATTCCTCGTTAAATTTACATGTATATATATATATATATATATATATATATATATATATATAATAGTAATAATAAATCAGAAATATAATGCAAAGTATTTATCTTAACCATTTACATTTTCTAGGTGTCATCGAATGTTATTCGTATTTTGCTTTCATTTATTTTAGTCGAAAAGAGGATAAGTGCTAGATAACAACTAAATAAATATATTCCCTTTCCTCTTTATCTATAGTTATCGTTTTATCTAAAGATTAGGATATTTTGTAAAACCTCTCTGCAACTACTTAACTACTTCCTATATATCCAATACTTGGAAAACGAACATTCTTTTATTACGGAAGGCTCACGATTCTGTATAGCCCGTACAGCTTATTTGTATTATCTGATGTAACGAAATCGAGTGGGTGAATAAGGTTAAAGAAAATGTTGATTGCAAGTAAGAAGGAAGACATGTAAGCTACAGCTAAAATAATTTTTCTACTTATCAGAATAACACTTGGAAGAAAAGGAGACTTAATACAATGTAGGAAGAAAGGAAGAGCTTTCATAAAAAAGGAAGTTTAGATGTGAAGCATTTTGTAGAGATCGCATAAACAACTTGCTTACTCGAAAATTTCGAGTAAAAAAAATAGAAGTAATTTTGTGGCATATATGCTCTTAGACTGCAATTATCAAATAGTTTTGCCAAAAATGTATTTTAGCAAGATATTATTAGTTTCACATTAACCCATTTGTGCCTAGAGTCCTTTTAAAAAGACGCTTATGTAATTAGCTCTAAATCACTGAACTTTATTCTTTTTTTTAAATCCAAATAGCAGAATACTATGATAAAGTTTTGCATTTGTTGTTAACCGGTATATGGCAGTGTGTTATCAATATTAAGTTTTCTTTATTGAAATTCTAAATTCAGAGTTAGTAGTTCCGTAGTTTATCAAAATGACGTCACGTAAAAAAATTAGATTATTTTATTGTTTTTCAATGCTGCTAAAATATTTTGTGCTATAATCATAGTCGATCCTCCTTTTTAAAATAAGTACCTTTCCATTCATTACTTTTGCTTTTTAACACTGTTATATTTTCTAGTGCGAAGTGTTCTATATATAGGACTCTAAGCACGAATGGGTACATGTTTTTCTTACCCATTACGCTATACGAATGAGTCTTTCTTTCTCAATTTATGATCTTTTCAAGCCATAATCAAGAGGAATTGTTATTTATTTTTAGAAAAACTATGTTAGAAATTATTTTCATAAATAATAATTATTAAGTATTCCTTGATTATGAAAAAAATTCAAAATAATTGTTCTGTTAATAAATAAATAATTAAAAAAAAAGACTAATTCTTATTTAAGAATAATTCTTATTGGTTAATTAGACAATGAAGATGAACATGAAATTCTTCCTCATAACAAAAAACGAATAAAAAAAGCAAAGATTCCCAAAAATATTCGGAACTGGTCAACAAATGAATTACTAGAAATTATTACCTTTCAATTAACATGAAATAAAACAAAACCACCTTTTTTGTGAACAGCCCTTAGTCTCCCGCATCTTTATCTGAGCTGTTCCTAAATGATAAAATAATTGAACACATTTTAGAACAATCTATTTTGTATGCTGGTCAAAAAGTAGACAGCAATTTTGTCATTGGTGCTGAAGATCTTAAATATTTTGCTATCCTATTCACTAATGGATACAATGCTCTCCCAAGAAGACGAATGTAGTGGGAAAATTCGAGTGATATAAAGAATAATGAGATTTCGGAAGCCATGAGTAGATTTGAGAAAATAATGCAATATTTGCATTTTCATGGCGATAGCAATTTAAATAAAAAAAATACATGATGTCTAAGTTGCAACAACTTTTTAATCACTTGAATGAAAGACTCTTATTGTATTTTCCAAATGAGCAGCAGTTATTTGTTGATGAGAGTAGTCCCATACTATGGACATCATGGGTGTAAACAGTTTATAAAAGGAAAACCTGTTAGAATTGGGTACAGAATTTGGTGCCTAAATACTAATCTTGGATATATAATACAATTTGAGACGTGCTGAGGAGAGGAACGGTTTTGGATGAATATGGAATCGGTAGGGGAGGTGCAGTTGTTCTGGATCTGATATCCGAGTTACCAGAAAATAAACAATATGATTTATTTCTTGATAACCTTTTTACATCAAATGTTTTGATCGATAAGTTAACAGAAAAATATTGTGAGATCGCCTTGGCCTATACGGGTTAATGGAATTGAAAGTTGTTTTCTTGAAGGTATTAAATCTATTAAAAAGAAGAATGGAGAAAGCTTTGATTTTCAAAACAGAAAACCTTTAAAAATGGTTTGGTGGAATGACAATAGTGTAGTTACTTTATCGTCTAACCATTATGGTTTTGAAGCTATAGCTTAGACGAAACGCTGGTCGAATATTGATAAAATATTTGTAGAGATTGGTCAACAGTATATTGTATCTCAATATAATAAATTTATGGAAGGCACCGATAGAATGAATCAAAACATTTCGTAGTATAAGTGTTCCATACGGTTTCTAAATGCTGGTGACCACTTTTTTGTTTAACTTAAAAGCATCAATCCAAAATGCGTGGTTACTCTATATATTACGCTTTTCATATCTATAACAAAATGGATCTCCTGCAGCTTAGAAAAGAAGTCTGTCAGACATATTTTTCTAGGTATAGTAAGAGACCCTATAACAATTTGGCTGTAGGGAAACTAAAACATCTTTTCAAAACAGTTCCTGAGAATGTCCAGTTAGTCCAGGAAAAGATCATTTAATCGTTGGAAATGTGAAGCAGTAAAATGCGCCTACTGTGGCAAAAATCTACAAGAAAATGAAATAAATGTTTAGTTGGATTGCATGATAAATGCTTTCAAGTCCCTTATACTAAGTAGATTGTATATAAATTGCGTAAAATAATTACAAACAGTTTTTTTTTATTATTATTATTTTATTTTATTAGTCCCTTCTCATACGTATATTTAAATGTAAAGGTCTGTAAAATTTATCATAAGATTTAATTTTTCTACATTTGTACCTTTAAAGGTAATATTTTTCAAATTTAGTTTTTAAATTGCAATTCCTTATAAATGATTAAAATGCAATTTAAATTTCTTGGATTTATTTTCTAAAGTTTTTTATCACAGTTCCATTTATTTCATACGTTTATTCATCTAAATTCGGCATTTAGAGGAATAATTTTAGAAAATCTTAGAACCGACGTGTTTGGGCAAAACATGTACTTTCTCGTGCCTAGCGTCCATTTTATAGAACGGTAACATTATGTTCAATAAGAATTAAAATTTTAATGCATGATTTTTTTATTATTTCTTAGTTCATTTTGTATAAATATAATTAGCTTAAAAAGTCAAACAATTCTATGTTGAACAATAATGAGATAATATTTTTTTTCTTTTTTGAAACGGTCGATTTTGAAGATATGTGAGTTGAAAATAAATGCATCCAATCACTAATTTGAACACATATATATTGAGTTTTGATTTAATTTGCTGCCTAAGAGAGCTAGCATGGTGGAATTCCTTTACAGCAAATTACTTTTCCTGCAATTTTTCTTCATTTTTTCATTTTAAAACATTACAATAAAAGAAGGAATTCTATTAACATCTGGAAGTTAATAGTTCTCAATTACTATGATCTAATGATCAAATTAATTTTTTAAAATATTTTTTGAGAATTTTGTTGTTTGTAATAAAGCTTCTCTATTTTACTAGATAGAAATAATCAAGATAAATTATTAAAGGTTCTATTCGGTTTTATTGGTAACTTTAAATATGAATGACCTGGGAATGCATCAGGCTTAAAAAATGGGCGAAGAATTCTATATCCTATATTAAAGAATTTCAACTGTAAACTATTTTTTTCCACTTTTATGAAAAATATACTTTCGCAAAAACTACTTTTTTCAAATTATCATTTAAACATTTAAAGTATAATAATAATTCATTATTTAAGGCTAACTCATCTACAGTAGCTGAATATATTATAAACTAATTAAAATTTCTGTACATTGAATCATGAGAGGAAATATTTTAATTATTTATATTCCGTGCTTATGAATGACATGAAATGCTTCCCCATTTGATTACATATGCTTGCACGTAACAAATTAATATTAATCTGTTCGTATTTAAATATGCAAGCAAAATTAAGTATCAAGCTAGTTAAGTTGCAAGTTAAGTTAATATGCAAGCAAAATTAAGTTTAAATGCAAATTAAGGTAAAAATTAATTAAAATTGACATTAAGTTGAATCAAAAATTAATCCTAGATATTAAAGTACGAGGTTCATTATAAATTTATTTGATTCATTTTGTATGATATGTTTCTGTTCTACCTCTTGTACTTCTTTTATGTTAATTTCCTGAAATAGTTTATTCAAATAACCTAAGAATGAACTATTTTTTTCTATCTGAATTTTAATAGTGATTTTAGTTACAATCTCAAGAGGTAATATTAGCCTCACAAGTAGAGAATAGAAATTTCTCATCCTCCTTCAATAAAAATACTTTTAATGTAGCTTATATAAGTTTAACA
This sequence comes from Nephila pilipes, assembly GCA_019974015.1. Taxonomy (NCBI): domain Eukaryota; kingdom Metazoa; phylum Arthropoda; class Arachnida; order Araneae; family Nephilidae; genus Nephila; species Nephila pilipes. The sequence continues at coordinate 478,312 of BMAW01086557.1, forward strand.
CGATACGTCAAATCCTTACTCAAGATATATCTCCAAATATTTAAAGCTGGATTTGCATTTACTTTTTCCATTCCATTTAAGTTAATTTTTAATCTGTTTTCTTCATTTGAAACTTTCTTTCCTGTAGATGGGAAATTTATTCGTTCAATAAAAAAATTTAGTCTTCATTGAGTTTTCCATAGATGCTTATCTTCTTCACCTCTAGATTATTTCAATTTGCAAAATTATGTATGCAGTTTAAATATATAAACGAAAGTTTAAATCTATACAACACCTCCAAAGCATGTATTATGATTAGATTTATAAACTCCTTTGATATATAAAATAGCTGAAATTTTGACTTCAAAAGATAAATATGGAAAAAGTAACTTTTTCTTGAAATAAATCTATAACATTGCCTTCTATTGAGCTTGGAGTCTCAGAAGAAAAATATACACTTCTCTAATCATATCATTTATAACACGAGTTTCTTTATCAATCATCTTTGGGTTCCCCTGCTTTTGATGGTTTCTCCACAACTTTGTCTTTCGTGTGAGTTGATTGATGCTTTAAATGTCAAAAAACTGAAATTTATAGTATAGGTTTTGATAATTTTTCAAACTGAATGCATTTTGATTTAAATAAGAGTATACAAAATAAATGACTACTTACGCTATCTAAGTAGAATAAATCTAATTATTAAATTAGAATAATCTAGTGATTAAACTAGGTATGCAATGGACTGATACTTTTATGGAAAATAACTGCATATGTATTCAGTTGTCGCACTTTTTATGCAAAGAAAAGTTACCGAATATATCAGAATTATATAAATTTACATTCCTTATTTAAACTATTAGAAAAATACCGACATTTATTGCATATTTTAGCATAAAAGTAATGAAAAAAAAAATGAATTAAAAACAATAATATTATCATTTTTGTTTCAGTGATAAAATTTGTACTTATACATATGTATCAAAAGTATTCTTAAATGTTTTGTACATTTCAAATCAAATCGTTGTATGAGTTAATATGTCTAGATTCTAAGAATATATTTATAAGACTACGTAAAAAATTTCTTAAAAGCTCCAAATTCATGTCAAATAATTTTGTTTAAAGATATTATAGTTGAATAACATACCTGAAATCCAACTCCCATTGAACAAACGGGGCTTGAATTTTTCTTGCACAATGTCTGACAATTGTATCTTTTCACCTTTTAGACCATCTCCAGAATTTCCTAAAATGTTAAAGATATAAAAATTTTAATACTTATAGAAAGTTTTAAACTTTAACTGAGTATATATATATATATATTACACTCAATAACAAAAAAAAAAAAAAAACACGCACC
>BMAW01086557.1:486414-497058 GCA_019974015.1 Nephila pilipes
AGAGAGAGAGAGAGAAAGAGAAAATCAATATTATTTATTAATTTAATCCAATAATTTTATGACTTCAATCACAACTTTGAGTAATTATATGCTTATTTAGTTATTAAAATATTTTAAATGCTTGATCGTATTTACTAATGCGAGATTAAACATTCGTATTTAATATATAAGATTATCATAATAATTGAGAATTCAAATCGGAGAAGTACGCAGCGCATTCAATTACGCACCTCGAAGTCAACCCGCAGTTAGCGAGACATTCAGACTATTAAAGCATTTATTGTACATTTGAAGCGAAAGGGATTTGTTAATAATAGATAAATTGCTCGCTTCAAGTATCATGTTAACAAATTAATTAAGGAAATAATTAAAGCATGCTATTTCTTGTATTAAATTGACACAAAATGATGATAAAAGTTGTTCCATTATTTTCTATTAAGTCCGAAAATGTTAAAATATATAAATATTTATATTTATAATAATTACAAATAATTATAGAATTTTAAATAAATACATAAATATATATATTTTAACAATTTAGAAAAAAAATAATTCTAAACTTTGAAACAGATGTTATTAAAAGCAAAATTTTAATTCATCCGAGTTTCATTAGCACAAATAAATACATTTCTTAAGTACTATATACATAAAATAATAAATAATACAAAAAATTAGTTTTTAAACTTCACTTTTCTTAGAGCAGTAAGTGAATTAAGAAATATTAACAAATAATTTCTGGCGTAAGTTTCATTTCCAGTTACATAAATTAATAATAGTAATTTTATCAGTCAATAAATTATAATTCGAAATAGTCATTATTATTATATTATTACTTGTAATATTGCCTTAAATATTTAAGTCAGTGAGAGTCAGTTCACAAACACACATTTAATGGTGCAAATATCAAATGCGGCTAAGCTGCTCAAACGAAATGTAACTATGTTTAAAATGTTAAGAAAAGAATTTGAGGAAGATAGTTGAAAAATTTGTATTTTGTAATTAATCATTATAAAAATCACTATTTTTTTTTTAATTTTTATTTATATATATATGTATGTATATATATATATATATATATATATATATATAAAGTGACTTAGATTATGCACAATATTTAATCACAACATAGTGTCTTTAACCTTCACATAGACCGTTGGTTGATCAAGGTCCTGAAGATACATTTGTTGCATTGTTGCTGTCCTTTGCTCATGCTCTTTGAACAAAAGTACAATAGTTGCAAACTTCACTAAATACTACTAGCTAAAGATATGCACATGTTCTGAAAATGTTACAAAATTTAAAGGCTAAAAGGGGGGGACGATTAACATCATTGATATCACAGTTACATTAATCGTACTTTATAGTCTTAGGGAGCATTAAAACTCATATTTCTTTTCCTAGTTTTAACTTCACGCAAAACATGTTCAATATATATATCCATTGCACTTTCCAAAACTCCATTAGAATTTTTTTCAATTTTTTTTGCCTGAGTTAACGATATTTAAGAGTTCCTACAACTATTAAATGCAGAGTTAAGCATGTTTTTCACTTTCTTCGAGGATTAGTATTTGCTTAAGATTTCAATGAAGTAACCCATTTTTTGTGCGTAATAATTTACAAATTGTACTCTGATTAACCAATGTTAAATAACCATATAAATTTCAAATAATTTAAAAATATTTCTTAAGGATAACACTTTGTCTGCATATTGTTTCAGGGCCTATTGATTTGTGAGCACAATCCTGGAATCTTTTTTTTAATGTAGAACAATTTACAATTTTTATTTTACAGTACAACCAAATGATTCAAAATCTAGTTAAACTATAAACGTGAAGCATTTAATGCATTTTTAAATTTAATTCTCATTGACAATTGGTATTAAAATGTTTCATATTTTAAAATTTACGTATTCCTGAAAATATATCAAAATACATGCGAAACCTAACAATGTTAAATCGAATTATACTAAATTATATAACTATAATTATATAACTATTAAATATAGCTATAATTCTTATAATTTTTTTTTAAATAGCCATAACAGATCAAGCAAGAAACAATGAAAAGTCCCATTTTAAGGAAATGAACTTTAAAGTTTTTCATACAGTAAATTCATTAAAAACAATCATGCATAATTTTAATCATATTTCAGAAAATTATTTGAATATTTTCTTTAGTTTTTGATTTAAAATTATCAGAAAAACCTATATTTTAATACTTTTTTTTTTCAGAAAAAGAGAATATTATAAGAATCGTGAGATATCTTAAGATGAATGCGACTGCATGTGATGACTGTCTGATATAAATGTATTTTTCTAACTATCTGTAGATACTATCATAATATATTCTATATGCATGTTTCACAGGTACATAGCTTATTCGAAATTCGAAACATACTAAAATCTGAATAAATATTCCACATATATCAAACGATGAAGTTCTCTTTTAAGCATACTCAGATGTGACATTATAAACGTCTACTTGAAGATCAATGTAAATATATACACATTCCAGTTTGAAAATATGAACTTTTCTTTTATTCATTCTTGTTTAATATGTACATTAATTATCAACTTCATAACTTCAGATTTTATACAATTGCTTGTAACAATCGTATACTCTACTTCCCTTCGCTTAAAGCTGCAATACGTACTATAATTTTTTCTCATAATGGGTAATTGAGTATATTTTGTAAGAATTTAAATTTATCATGAACATTGATTGGTGCTTTAAGGGGAAACAGTACTTTAAAAATGAGAAATATTTCAAAATGATTTCTTAATTTATTTTAAATTTGTGACTTTTCTGAATAGATATACGCAATTTAATAGCTCTAGTTAAATTATTTAGTGCTGGTTGCTAATATTGATTAAACATTGTGCTAAAGCATTTAATAACATTCAAAATTTTAAAATGCTATCCACGCTTATTTTTCATAATAGTCATTATTTAACATGCTTAGATATTTTTTGGGTTAAATATAAGGTTCTTAATATTTTTTTGAATTTTTGCATGATATTTTCAACAAGACTTCTAATAAAATAAAGATTTAGATATAAAATTATCTTAAAAAATGTCACAATACTGCTTTTCATATAGCTGTTTTTTAACAGTTTTAGTAGTGTCTAATAGATAACAATTTGTGAAAGTATAAATAATTTTAGTACAACTAAATCCACATTTATAATCATACGATATACTTTTAAGAAATTAAGCAAACAAATTGATTAAAATATTAAAATCTGTAGAAGTAGTAAGAACTTTAATATATGAAATATTTTGAAAAAAATATTTTGAATAATAATGTTTTGGAAATGAAATTATTTTCCTGAATTGTACATTTTATGGATTTTAAAATATGTTGAACGTAAATATTTTCTTATAAATATCTAATAAAATATTATGTATAGTGTGCCATGTCCTTAAAATGTTTTTCATTTATGTTTGAAATTAAAATAAATAGCAAGTAATTTAAAACAGCTTCGGAAAAAAATTTATAAATAAGAAAAATAGGAAAGAAATTAACCCAGTTTACATCTTTAACTATGATAGAATATGTTGCATAATGTAAGTTGTATCTGATTTTAAGAACTTATTGTTTGTGCAATGTTTATTATTTATTCTTTCTAAATGTACACATAATCAAACAAAAAAGTAAATGCGCAGGTAGACATTTGTAAATCATAATTATCTGTAATTAGCTCTAAAGAACTATAAATAAATTAATATACATTTATTCATATTTCAGACATCTCAAAAAGTTACATTCCTAAAAACTATATCTGTATATATATATATACATAAAGAGTTTTTCTCAATCTCATTTTATAATGTTGGTTTCAAATATAATAAAGAAAGAGAGAATAATACCAAATAAAGAAAATAGGAAATTATTCAGAAACTCAGCACTCTAGGATAATTTAAAACTTTAAAAAAAACATTATCTATATATTTTTTTTATTTATTGTTCTAGAACATGGAGCTATTTAAGTAAATCAACTTCAAATAGTTCACCTCTCTTTCAAATTAATTCAACTACAAAAACATTCAGAAATATTAAAGACTTCTAGAAACACTTTTTGTTGAGATCCCTTCTCAAATAATTTATTTATATATTTTTTATTACCTAGAACCCATTCTTCTACTTTCTCTTTTGAGAAATAAATCTCTACTATTATAATGGGTACGTGTGAACAAATTCCAACTACTTGTAACATTACATAATTTCATTTATTTAATTAAATTCACTTCACTTTAGGCAATCAATATCCAAGTTTTGAACCATACTTATATGATACAGATGATATCCTGACACAATAAGCAATGTTAAAATTGCAAATTAATGAAATTCTCAAATGGAAAATTTCAAAATTGTCAAAATGCAGAATTGTAAATATTTTATTATTATAATTACACCCACATATTTTAATTCTTATATATAACGATAATCTCCGTTCTAATTAAAAAAGTGTTTCTCAATTTAAACGTAAAACAATAAGGAATAACACTTTTTATCTTTGATCTAAGATTTTAAAATTTTTGTAATTAAAATAAAATGTAATACTTTTTGTTTTATCCTTTATTTCCAAGATATCGAGACACATAAAACAAAAATAATTCATTTGAAAAGAAATAAATTTAAAAAAATAATAATAAAGTGAAATAACTTTTATTTGCTGCTTTGAATGTTTACAAGAATTACGACTTTGCTGAAAAAGAAATTTTTTTTTGCATCTTAACATCCAGTTGTCTGTTAATAATGGTTCATCTGATAAAAGTAAGAGTATATCAGACTTCGTTTCTTTTTCTAACATAAAAGCTAAATTAGTTTATCTTAGGCTAAAATGGAAACTAAAACTAGACCAAAATAATATTGTAACTGCATATGTTAGTTACAATTAATGTGATGTTTTCTATTTGAAATTGTATAAATAAATAATTCTCGAGATGAGGTCTTTAGCATATTATAAAATTTTTCATTTATAAAATGTGCTTGAAATTATTTGTATAGAAACACTAACTTCGAATGGTTATCAAATTCACTCATTTATATGTGTTTTTATGTTCAATGTGTATTTATTTCGATATTGCATCAATGCGTATCATACAAAAGTACCACTACTCTTATATATTTTGTATGCTTTGATACAAAAAAAAAATATATGCTTCAATCCACTGAGAGATATTTCACTGAGTAATTTTTTTCGCCATAAACGTTACAAGTATTTCAGATTTCATCTCTTTAACTTATATTCCATGCTAAATTTTACAGACACTTCAAATGAAATTTTTTTTGTATATTAAAATCCCTTTTTAAGCATATTTAACATATTAGTAAAATTTAATCATATTAGGAAACATTTTTCAAAATAATTGACATAAGAATTTCAATCCATTTCCTATTTTTGGATTTTTAAATTGTTTGGACAATTTAAACTTTCTTCTTAATATGATTACAAACTTTAAGAAAATAATTGATTTTCAGTTAAATTAAGACAACCAAGTAAACTGGTTTTAACAAGTTGTCATAATTTTTAAGAAAATAATTTTATGTAAAATTAAATCAACTTTTATTTTCATATCAGCAATATATTTCTGTTTATAAAATAATGTTACCCTTATAATTTGGAGCTTCACTGTACTCAAGACGACACGCAAAAGCTAGGTGGAGGGAAATTTCAAATTAACCTGCAGTTACATTTAATGTGCAGCCGCTTCTCATTATTCTACTCTAAGATGTTTGATAGAATCGAAGCTCACATTTGCGATCCTCCCACCATTATGTTACTTCGATCTTATGCAATTATTTTCAGATGTAAATTTAATAAGTTACATTCAGCGCAAGTGACTACAATGCATAGATTATACAAATACTTATTCTAGATACAAAATTAATATTCATATAGCCATGTAATTATAATTTAAAGTAAATTGTTTTTGTGTAAATCTATTTAAATTTTACTCTGGATACTCTATACTATGAATAACATTATGCCGTATTTTGTCATACTCTACATTTTGAATAACACTATTTAATTCTAGTAGTAGACAACATGTAATACTATTTCACTATGTATAACACTATTACACTCAGTTTAACACTAGGAATAACCCTATGAATAAATCATAATATGATACACTAAGAAAAATCTCAGATTACTCTTCTATGCTATGAATAATATTATAATAATTGAATATATGGTTAACATGCATACGATTGTATGCTATCGAACAAATTAAAGTAGATATATGTTTCCTTCAAAACATTTTAATATCTAACAAATATTTCTAGAATTACCATTCAATAAATTTTGGCATTGATAAAAATAAATGACAGAAACGGTCGAATTATTAAATTTCAGGTAAACAATTTACAATTTCATTAAGATTTAAAGATGTATGTTTAACAGAATCCTCTGCTCTAAACTTCACTCAAACAATTTTTAGAGCTGCATCTTAAAGTATTAAAAGATCAAGAGTTTGATTATTTTAAACGACCGAAAGAAGACTTTAAATGTTGGCGGCAAATTATACGTATTAATTTTACGAAATGAAAAAGCTGTGAAACATTATATGTAAATTAAGTAAAATGTAATGTACCTGTACATAAGTGTGTTTCCCAAATAACTTTTCTAGCTAAAACACGAAAATTCAAAGTTAGCGGAAACTTTTGCACAGTTGCATGTTTATACTACCCTATTATTTTAACAAACACTCTTTATTTTTTCGTAAATATGTATATATATATATATATATATATATATGGCGATATCTTTAAATCACTTGTTAACGTGACATTAGAATTCCATGACTGTAATAATCGCAGAACCCACAATTGTGACTAAAATCATTTACATTTCTTCAGGAGACAGAGGCCATTTTACATTCATTTTCAAAAGATGAGCAGCGCTGTGTCGTCCTTCACGGTTGGAGCGAAAGAGAGAGAACATTTTAGTCGTGGCTTCGCCGTTCTTGATACATCAGACGAGAATCAGAAGGAGAGAAATTTATCTTTCCTTAGTTTTTGTAGTTGGGATTTTTCTATATCAGGTGGTATAAGTTGAAGGGATTCCGAGGTTTTTTCCAGACGTCTATCAATCTGATAGGGATTGTTTCCGACATTTTTATGATTGTGGGAAACTTGAATAAACAAATTTTGTTAGCACATAATCCCATAAATTAAAGGATAATTTGGAATTGGATCAGAAAATAAAAATGAATCTTTACTTTTGAGTTAGTGAATGGGACAACTTAAGAAATTAAAATTATCTTATGTGAAAATATGAAACACTGTGAAAATATGAATAATAAGAATATTGAATCCTTGAAAATAAGGATAAATATTTTCAATCGAAACAAATGCTATTTATTTCTTTCATCTCAGATAATTTGTAGGGAAAAAAACATGAATTTACATGCTATGTCTAGCAAGCCACAAAATGAAGCCAACATTTCAAATCAGTAATTTTTAATTGATTACAGAATTCTAATGCGTTTTTATTCCTTCCTTTAGTATAATAATCAACCTACTCAAAGTTAATTAAATGCCCTTAACCAAACAGAATTAATATAGGTAATATTTCGAATAAATTAGCTATGGATATTGAGTAGTAAGATTTTTATCGTTGAAATATTCAGGAAGAAATCAATATCGTCTCTCATTGTTACCATGGTATCATCGAGTGAACTACAGCGTATTTTCATTCAATAAAGTCCAATAATATTTGGGGCATTAATTGATTTTCTTTATCACGCAAAATGAGGGTCTGATTACTTTGACAATATTGCTGTTATACGATAAAAGTTACAATTGTTTTCTTCTACTCGGTACTTGCAGTGGTATATACTTAGATGTTGTGAGCAGTAGTAATTAGATAATCTTTATATCAATGTTAAATAATTTTTATGCTTAAAGATTGATGATAAATTAATTTCCTTTTTTTCGATTTTACTTAAGAGTGTTCAGTTGAAATTAAAATATATATATATATATATATATATATATATATATATATATATAATCAAAAGCATTTTTAAAATAAAGCTTATTATTATTTTTAAAAAAAATTGAAAATCAACTCAAATAAAATAGTTTATGAAACATAGGATGAATGAAATATCCTAAATAAATTAATTTAAGAAAGATTATTATATTCTTGATATAATAATATTTAAATAATACATTTAACTTCTCAATTATTGACTAATAATATCATAATTATATTATTTATTTTATTGTTTGCATAAGAAGTACAGCAAATATGCTTCTAATTGAAAAATAAATTATCAAGACATATTCAGTTGCTGGAAATATCCCACCTCAATAAAAATTACTATTATTATTATATTTATATATTACTGTTGCTATTTAGATTTCACTTTCTACATTAGGAATTTTACTCTCCTCTGAATGAATCACAATTAAAAGAATCTTCAGTATTACATCATTTATTTTAAGTAATTTTAATCTCAGATTACATACATTGATCATTTTATATTGTTCATAATTTTTTCTTTTCTGTTTTTTATATCAGTTCAAAAAAATAAATTATATTTACACAATTTAATAAATTCCGAGTATACTCTATGACAGAGTTTTTAATAAATAATTTGATTACATTCAAAGAAAGAGCAAAAAGTACAAATAAAAGCAATCACGCAATAGTTTAACGGTATTAGTTTACTCACAATGTTCTTAGAAATTGCTATTATTTCTCAGACATAAGATTATATTTTATTTTAAATTTTGATTTTAATAACAAGCAAGAAACAAATGTGTAGAAATGTAGCTTAGGTAGCATTATTTTCTAAATATTGAGGCTATAACATGTCAGTAATTGTGTCAAATTAATAATTTTTTTTTCACATTCAATAAATTTTCTTCTATCTTTTTTAACAAAAATGTGTGATATTTTATTTGAAACAAAACACGAAGCCAGCCAAAATTTTTGAGCACTATCTTCTAAAAAAATCATTCATTTAATGTAAATTCACAGTACATTTATAATTTTCTACATTATTTTCTACTATAAATATTCCATGAATTTAAGAAAAAGCATATAATATTTCCTTTTATCAAGATGAGATATATTAATATCTTTTTTGATATATTTAATGCTTTTTGTAGCTAACATAGTTGCTTTTCAAATATTATGAATATTAATTTCCCAAAGAAGCAAATCAGATAAAGCTCTAAATATATCTCATTGGTCCTTTTAAACGATCATAATGTATGAGCATGAAATTTTCTAGTTTAGAACGTTTCTTTTTCCTTAACGCGAGAATTGTCCCCCATCTTTTTTTAAATACTTTGTAAATTAACTTTTGTATGTATAGTTGCCAAATAAAGATACACTCTGTAAGTTGCTTTAAATTTATGCAATATTATTCTAATATCTTTGGAATAACTAACGTTTTAATTGGATTTAAAGGAATTCGAAAAGAACTGTGAAAAGTAAATGTCAAGTAAAAGATGCATTTTAGATATATTTTCCTAAAAGTCCATTTTTTAAAGTTGAACATATTAAAATTAATTTAATACGTGAATCTGTGTTAAATTAATAAAAATACGAAAGTAATTTTGAGAAATATTATTTCTGTTGTTGAGAGGAAATAAATTTTAGCCCAACTTTTATACAATTAATTTATATTGAAGGACATATTACTTGCGTAAAATTACATTTCTCTTGATTAATAATTCTGCTTTAGCTTCCTCAAAATATTAACCAATTTCTAAATTACTCTGTACAATTAATTTTCCTTTAGTAGTGTTTGAGATTAATTACCTCATTGCTGATGAAATCGTTTTTTCTTTAAATGATTATAAAAGTATCTTTCCACTTAAAATAGCATCAAACAAATAATGTAAAGACTGAGACATATAAATAAATCACCCATTTAAAAATCAACGAAACATATTTACATTGCTAAAGCTAAGGTAATGAAGAATACTTACGGTTTATAACTACTGTCTCTCAAATAAAGATTGTTATTAGTTCTGTGATATTCTTATTTTAGTGAAAGTTAGGAGATTATATTTTCATGAGTTTTTTTTTTTTTTTTTTTTTTTTTTGCATAACGAGTAGTTTGGAACAAAAAGCAATTATGCCTTCAAATTCAAACACAAAATGAATCAAACCATTTTAAAAAGACATGGATATCTCTTGAATAAGTACATATATAGACATATATTTACAATGTTATTTAGATGCATTGTGAGTCATTAAGGAAGATGATTAAATAGAATGAAACAAAGATAATATTTGTTACTTTTTTCCCGTACAGGTGATAAAAGAATAACCTCAAAAGTAAAGTTCAGTATGTTGTTCAGCATGAAATAATGTTAAATATGTTTTTTTTTCATCAGACTTATATATTAAGTAAGAATTATTTTTGCTTTTGCTGTAAATGTAAACTTTTTTCTGTTTTATAATAAGGTATATAACATAAGCCAATAATTTAGTTTAATTCTTAATTGATTTTTAAAATTATTTTTATCTATATGAATTCTTTTTAATTTCGATAAAAAATTATTTTTTTCTTTTAATTTTATTCAAGAGTAACCCACATATATATCCTTTACATTTAAATCTGTTTAAAAACTAAGGAAATTTCTCAAGAAACAGGTTTCTTAGTTTAAAGTTT
>BMAW01086557.1:500664-516953 GCA_019974015.1 Nephila pilipes
GTTTAAAAATCGGGTGCTGGCTGGTTTCAAAATTGTTTGTCAGTAGTAGTGTGTTGTTGTTCTGGTTTGGTGAACATGAGAAGAGGGGCTGTGTTGATCAAACTGTGGGGAGGCGTTTTTGTTTATGGGTTGACTAATTTTTGCCAGGTTCATGGCCAGGCACTTTGGGTGGAAGTGTTTTCAGAGATATGGTCCCAGGGGTTTTGTTGCTTGGCGCTTTGAGAAGCAGCGCCTGAGCTGACAGGGCTCGGAGTCCTGTCAGGTGAGTTGGATGTGTCGACCCCTGATTTTGGTTGGGTTCATGTTTTTGGGTGATTTGGGATGGATTTTGACGGCGGCGTGATGGTGCCCCCACGCCAATCCTCTTATCACCCACCCTCTCTCTCCTGTCTCCTCTCACTCACTCTCATCTCTCCTCTTCTCCTCTCTCTCTCACAGCATTGTGTTTTGGAGTTTTGCTGGGCTGACAGGGTTCACATGGCAGAACTTCCCACTGCGTCACAATTTTTGGCTTTATCTCATTCTGAGATTGAGAGTGTATTCCAAGGCAAAAAGTAGAATGTTCTGCAGATTTTGTTTGCTAGTCAGGTTTGGTAATATCCTTTCCCTCACTTATTTGGCAGACTCTTTCTAAGTTTTTGGTCTCTTGATAATATGGTATGTTTTCAAAGTCAAAGCTATTCTCGAGAATCATGGTGCCGCGTTTCTTGGGACACTTGGTGCCTTGCTCTAGTCAAAGAATATTAGTTTGAGGTGTCAGTTCAGGAGGTTAAACATTGCACTGCGCGAATCAGTTGACTCCTGGATGGGATGTTGAAGCAGTGTGGGCTCCGTCTTGGCGTTCGTGTCCCGCGTTCGGAACAAATTGGAGGCATAGTGGCCACAAAACCATGTTTTGGTTTGAAGTTGCTGCTAAACCAATTGAGGAAGAAAAATTAATGGTAGGATTATATGCATATATACTTATTATTGTGACGTGATATATATCATATATATAATAAAGTGGTAGTAAAACCTATATTTTATATAATAATAACCATAATAAATGACGGTAGTGACACGTCTTGGGTGATATGACAACATTTGACATTGTAGTATTGATGACGACGACGATGATACATTGTTATTAAAAGTAAAATGGTATTTGCTGACCTTATTGATGACTTGACATTGATGTATAGTATTAGTATGGTGGTAAAAATTATTTGATATGTTATATCGATGTTTAAATGCAGGATTTTTACCAAGCAATAACTGAGATCATATTCTCAGAAAAAAATATTTAGATATTATATTCCATTAAAAAAAAGATATTTCAATCAATACGTAAAAAAGTCATGTGTACACCAAAATATTATCAATGAATATCCATAATTCAACAATTTTAAACACTAACATAGACACACACACATATATATATACATAGACACACACACATATATATATAATCTCACTATTAATTTTTTCTTCTAAATATTAGCAGTAAATTTCAAACCAAACATACTTGTACACTATTAAGTTTCAATTTCACTGAATGGACATGTCACACATTTATGTCATATTTGTTAAATATTACGTCCCATCTATAGGACAGTTTGATTTGTGAACGTAATGTTAATCCTCTGGAATCTCTATTACCATTCTCAAATCTTTACTATTTTATCTATTAAAAAGCAAAAAAAATGCGGCCAAAAGAACAAAAAATTTATGAGATTTCCGAGGAATTATGCTTTTATCCGATTTCTGAAAATATTTTATAATATTTTAAGAGCCCGAAAAACTTGAACAGTTCATTAAATAGAAAAAGAGAGGGGAAGGATATTTATCAAAATCGGACGAAAATGTAAATCTGTAGAAATATTTTACTTTTTTTTGTTCTTTGGATACACTTCTTACATTCTAATAGATAAAGTTACAAAAAATTGTGGACAGTAGTAGAAATGTTATAACCTTACGGTCGAAAAATCAAAATAGCCGTTAGATAGAAGACAAGTATATCACTGTATGAATTAATCGTAATTAAGCTGATAAGATCACAATTTATGACAGTGATTTATTTTGAAAAGCTTCAAGTATAAAAAAAAGTTTAAAAAGTAATAAACTTGGATCATATTTTAAAGCATTTTCATCAAAAATACAACTGGTAAAATTCTACAACTGGTAACAAAAATGTTTTATACATGTAATACAGTTTTCTTTTAAAAAAAAATACCAAACAGAACACACATTTATGCGCTTGTAACCCGTGATTATAATTCAGATAAAAAATATTAGGTTTATCCATTATTTATGTATTACATTTGATTAAAATTAAAAACATTAAAATACTTAAAATTAATTAAATTTGAATAATTTGATATAAAAATTAACGATTACATGAAATTAATAAGTTTTGATTTATTTTGAATCATTAATTACAACACACTTATATTAAACATGCTTAATGCATATAAGTAAAAAACTGAATCCTTCTTCCAATCGTTTAAGTTGGTCTTCTCTTTCTACATACTATGAGAACAAATAAATGTTTTTATTCATCTCTTATGAAAATGAGATAGAATAACATTTTACTCAAGCTGAGGAAAAATTAACTTTAGTAGCATTTCGAATAGTTGAAATAAAACTGAAGCAGTATCTTCCTCAATTAGTCTTAATCAATTTCTGTTATTAGTACATGCATATGATGCCAGCATGATTAGAGAAGCTTAAAAGCCACTGATTTAATTAGCAGAATTCTAAAAAGAATGTCAGCGAAGTTACATTTTGTTTCTATTGCAGCATAATGTGAACACCACCACGAGAAGATTCGGAAGAGCTAATGCTGATTTATCGTGAGTAATTAAAAGAACGCTCTCGACACTGATCCCGTAAATGGAAAGAACATACCTCTCTGTGAGAGATTAAAAACCTTTCGGCTGTATTTTATCGGCTTTTGAGCTTAACAACAGAAAAGGTTTAAAGTTAAGTCTCCAGCCACCGTTGCAATGATTTATTATTCGTGATAGACTATATAGTAGAATTCTCTTTGATTTACCTGCATTCACCGCAGCATTTTAATAATTGAAGCTAAAAAATATATTTATTGATTCTATCAGTTAATATGTTAAATGTTTGCTTGATTCTTTGCAGTAAATTTTCGTTTATTTGAGTTACAAAATATTACGGAAAAATTTATAAGTATTCATTAAAAAGCATTATGTTAACTGTATAAGAAATAACTACATATTACCTCCTTCCTTCCAATATATTGCTTCTGGATAAAGAAGAATTTTAGTATAACGCATCAGAATCCCATGAGACTACATTTTGAGAAAAATACGTCAGTGCTTGAGTGGTACATTTGTAAATGAGTCAGATAATTTGACTACCTCTTCTCATAATAATTACTCCATTCTACAAAATGTAACTTATTCTTGTTATAAAATTGCTTAAGATTATAATATTTATAATTTGTTTGTTGTTATAATTATGTACTTGGTTGTATTGAAAGAGATATTGTCAACAATATAAACATTAATTTGAATTTTATTGTAATTAAAGCGTATCTTAAACATTGTTGATATTTATGAAAATCTTGTTAATATGCAATTGGAAAATAATCTTGCAATACTGCTTTGTTACGTTTTGTTTAATGAAGTTACAGTTAATTTTAATAATTGTTTCAGGAAATATTGTAAACTGCAAAAAAATATGCTTAAAATAAAATAATATTTGGAAGAGAATGCTAATAATTAGTTTTTTTGTTTGTTTTATGTGAGTTAAGATTTAATTCTAGTTTAACTTTGAAAAAAATAACAATTATTTCAGCATATAACTGTTACGTTTCCACCAATTATATCACCCGTAGAATCATAAAGATGTAACAAACGTTTGAGAACATGTTTTCTTTTAACAATATAAATTGTTATACGCAGATCCAGGTTTATCTCAAAAAGCTGAACATCGTTACTTTTGAGAGATATTGTTGCATTGCAGCATATTGTTGCTTTAGAAAGACATTTTTGCATTGCAGTTTATTGTTGTTTTAGAAACACATCAAATATTCATTAATGTATGCAATGACTTAAACAAATCCAAAATTGTAATACTTGTTCATTGAAAGTAATTCGTTTAGTTTAGTTTTTATTAACGTCGCTATAGAAGCAACATGAGGGCTATTGGCGAAGGACCCCGTAATTCTAAACCACGGTAAAGTGACGAGGACGACACCTGAGCTGGCACCCCCTCTCCTAACATCCACACTACGCCAACGGGAGGACTTTGGGCCCCGAACAGATTTAACGTGCATCGGCCCCGGCTTCACGGCGGGTCTTTGGAGGCCAAGGATCGAACCCGCGACTGAACGAAAACCGCCGGCCGCTAGTCCACGATCACTAGGCTACCGCGACCCTGAAAGTAATTCACTTACTTGATTTTGCGTACATTATTATTTATAACATTAACCGTTACGTTACTGTAGTAACGCAATCAAAACAATTAAATAAAATATAATTATTAAATAACATATTCGAGGAACAGCACTATCAGCTACATATTTATGTACCGTTGCTAAAAAAGTGGTTTTTTTTTACGAAAATTAGTTTTTCTGATTTATACCTTTTTCAAACATATGATGTCTAAAACAAATAAAAAATATGTCTATTTCATATATCTAACATATTAATAATATGTATCAAATGTTTTATTTCCCTTTTTCTTCCTGTTTCTAAGCAATAAAACTCAAATTCAAAATGCATCGCATATTGTTAGTAAAAGATGAAGATGAAATTCAGATAACCGACATTTTCTACTACATTTCACTCCAATAAGAATGAAAAATACATATTATAAGAGCTCCAATGTGTTTTTTATGCTCGTCAGAATCAGTTCATGTCCCTTGTCACGATATCATCCTATAGCCATAAAAGGGCACTAATGTCACAAAGCAAAAAGAACGCCATTAATGCTAATTTCCCTCTGCCATTCCCCCGGATAGAGCGCGATTCTATAGATGGGTCCATTCTGCAAATATTTCGGTCGTCTATGGACAGCACACAAAGGCCTCACTGCAGCTGTCCTTGTTCATCGTACAATCCATCGCATCGGCCCTCTTGTGATCATTCTCTCTCTCTTGTTAGGAACCTATCGTTCATGCCGAGATTATGTCTGGAATAAAGTGAGAATAAATCCTATCAATGGCTGAAAATTCGAGAAATCGAGAATCAATAAACAACTTCCCACAAAATTCCATTAATTCATTAATGCTACGAAAAGCGATTATCGAACTTGTTTGTTGCTTCCTTGAATCCGTCTGATATTCATTCCAGAAATAATTTTGTACGTTTATTCCAATGAATGCAGTTAAGCTTCAAATATGTCGCACATTTCATTCCTTTGCACAGTTTTGCAATATCACCATTTGCAGAATTTATCCAGAATTTATAATTAGGTATTTTCGCAGTTTTGTTATGTTTTTCCATATCATACTAATTTAATATTCATTATTAATTTACTTCCTGTGATTTACATCATGTGTTTATGTTTATAAAACATATTCATCTTAAGACTGCAGTCAGATTATAATGTTTGTCTGAAGTGGAAAGTCCTTTAATAGCCTCTTGCTTTAGATGATTTAAGAGAGGAAAGAGAGAATCTAATCATAACTACTTTGTGCCAAACATTTTAGTCCAAAGAATTTCATAAAGCGATCAAGATAGTAAGCAAACTCGGGGGAATAAGTTTAGAAGATGGAATGCGTTCTGAAAGCGAAGTCAAAAGCAATTACTCCGGTATGCTTCGAGCTTTTAATGCTCCAGAAGTTTTCAAATCAAGACAGTTCTTTGTCAGATAGCTCAATGGCACTCTCTAATTCCATATTTCATTATATGAATAGAACATAGGAGCTCTTTGAGTTATTCACAACACAGCAGAATTCGAGAGAAATTATGTAAAAAAATAATAAAAATCTGAACAAACACGCGCGAATAGAGGCAGGTTTAAAAAGCTGTTAAAAGCCCAATTCGATTAAAGGAGAAATCAGATTCTCGAAACCTACGAAAATTTTGTTTACGAATATTTTCAGCTAGATATGAAATAATTTGTGGAAATTCGATGTCATAAAAATAGAACAGTTGCATTAATTTAATTTGTAGAAATCTAATAACATAAATAATTATAAATTGAATTCAAATTATTCTTTCTTATTCAAACTATTATTAAAGTATGAAATTATAGTAAGTTGTGTGAGAAAACCAGCACACCGGAAACTGGGTGTCTAAATTATTAAATATTTGCAAAGTACCTGAAAAGCAGAATTATACTATATTTTGACACAAACATTATTGTACTTGACAGTTGATAGTATGTTAGAGAATTTTTTCTTTATTATTTTTTGTATGTTAACTACCTTTTATTATTTCTTTTTAAAATATATTTCTAATTAATTATACTTTATCATTAATATCACGTTATTGCATAATAATGAAACTTTAATAAAAAATGTGAATGTGCATAATATGTTTCATTTTAGATGATAAAGTAAAATAATGTAATTAAGTTCGATATTATTGAGCTTAAACATAAATGTTATTATTATACATATTATTGTACGAGAAGGAATATTGATGAAATGGTTATTTTAAATATTTTACTCTCTGTAATAAATTAAGTAAGGTAATGGATTTAAAATTAACGCTATTCTATGTACAAGTAAATTTTGCATGAAATGTTTCATTCGTTTTAAAATTTCTCAGTTTTTTTTCAAATAAAACTTTACCTACAACTTAAGATAAATTATACTACACCCTTAACCAAGTGAAACATCTGCGTAAAAATCAGCTTTACTCGCTTTGAGGTCGTATAATAATCAGTCCTCCTTTTGACAAAGCAGATAATTGTAGAAAAGCGTAATTTGTTCTAGTGTGAGGCGAACAAAAAGGATTAAAATAAAGATAACCGTATTATTTAAGTAACGGTAATTGCAATTTAACGTTAAAGAGCTTATTTCGTAATGACTAAGATTTAATTGAATTTTCGCTTGAGTACTGTTTAAGCAATACCTTCCTTTTTCAAGGGAAGCATTCCTTTTATTCTGGTAATTAAGATTAAATTATAATAATATTCAGCGACATAGGTGAGAGTAACGACTGCTAATAGGAATGCAAATAACTCACAAAGGTTAAAGGAAAAATGTATGTCATTAGTGAAATTTTAATATCCTTCAAAAACATTTTTTACATGTTTTGTTAGAGAAAAAAATACATTTTAGTTAGTTAAATGCAACTTTCATCGATATAATATAATGTTACGAAATGACAATGTAATTTCTCATTAAGAAATATGGATATAATATGTTAAATAAAATATTGTAAAAGATATCAAGTACATGCCTCTTAGTACCAATTGGATAATGCAATGGGTTACTAAATTAATGCATGGATAGTTACATAATTACATGTGGTGGTTTATTAACATTGCATTGTGAATCATCATGAGAGTTATTGGAGACAGACTTCCTATCTTGGACCTTCGGTCAAGTGACGAGGGTGACACCTGAGCATGCACCTTCCTCTCCAAACTTCTTCCCCATGTCAATGGGATGACTTGAAACCTCGACCATAATTAAAGTGTATTAGTCCTGCTACACAACTGGTTTTACTGGCATCAGAGCCCGATTGCTCAAATCTACTCCATGGCCATGAGCACTAGGCAACAGTGACAGCACACAATTTCATAATTGGACATAAGTACATTTAACGAAATCATTAGGGATTCAAATGGTATGGGACTATATTTTTCACGTAATTAAATGTTATTTCATGTAAATATTTGTTTATTTTTAATATTTGATGTCAATTTACTTGGAATAATAAATATTTTGTCTTAATTATTAATATTTGAAGAATTAAAGAAATTACCTCGTAGCGGAATCACAGTCTATCCATTTTATTGGTTTTACATGTTAGTTTCGCATCATCTCCCAACCGTTAGTCAATAAAAGCCTTTCCTTACTAGGAGCATTACTTTTTCCCAAAATTTTCCAATTTTATTTCACTGCAGTTATGAGTCGAGGTGCAGATCTTTCTCCGAGGAAAGATAATGAGATAAAAATACTTATCTTGTAGATAGATCTAGAAAGAAAAATTGGTTCAAATCTAACTAAATTGATTTAAGAAGCTAAATTTGCTATTTTAAAAAGAGATTTCCTGCAACTGCTAACAGAAGAAAATTTGCCAGGACTTTGACACAATATAAGACCCGAAATTCCCTAAGGTAATGGCAATAAAACATCTTGCCTGGGCTCGAGGACATCACTATGTGAAGGTTGAGATCCGAAATAAAATTAAGTAAAGAAAAAGATAATTGGTATTTTTGTTTGTTTCTGACTTTTTTTTAAAAAAAACTAAGAATTTTACGTTATAAATTTCGAATGTGTTTCTCAGTCGAGTCCAAATATAAAATTCCATAAGATAAAAGTACCTATATTCAGTGGTTCCTGGGAATTTTTTTATCCTGATAGCTTTGTTGGAAGAGTAAAACACCCTGTCAAAGTTATGGTGTGGCCTGTAATCAGTTCTAAGGGAGTTGAACCCCTTCACATCATGCAAGGAACCGTGAGGCAAGACTAATACAGAGAAGTAAGATGAACTCTCTTGATGCCCCTGCTCCGAAAATGGTTCCCAAACGGGGTAATATTGTTTATATGCCTGATTTAATACCATGCCATACGAAAAGAAATATTATAACCTTCTTACTACCAGCCTCTTTAGTTCAATTGGGGACATTAATACCCCCGTTCCACTCTGGCTAGGTTATTCTCAGGATATGAATCTGACTTAAAAGTTTTGGGAAATCACAAAACGTGAAATTTTCAGAGATGCTATTCAAACTAAACGACAAGTAATAAAAAACCTATGATAGGTGCTTAAGGAAACTTGATTAAATAGCTGATTAAATAAATGATAGGTGCTTAAGGAAACTTGATTAAATATTAATGAAGTACAATACTATTTCTTTAATGTATCGCATTGCATTGTTTATTGAGATCGTGGTAGCCTAGTGGTCACGGGTTCAGATTCGTGGCCGACGGTTTTTGTTTAGTCGTGGGTTCAATCCATGGCCGCTAAAGACCAGCCGTGTAGCCGGGGCTGATGCTCGTTAAATCTGTCGGGGGACTATAGTCCTCCCGTTGGCGAGGTGTGGATGTTAGGAGAGGGGGGTGCCAGCTCAGATGTCGTCCTCGTCATTTGACCGTGGTTTAAAATTACGAGGTCCGTCACCAATAGCCCTCGTGTTGCTTCTAGTGAGACGTGAATGTAAACTGAAAACTAAAGCATTGTTTATTATTTCCTTCGTTGTATTTCCTAAGCAAAGTGTATCTCAGAAATTGTTTAAGAGAACTATGTACAATTGAGTCATTTTTTTTACAATTTATTGTTTATATATCAATTCAGAAATGTTTCTGAAAACCATATTAATTTGAAAACCCATTGTACAAATTAACAATATTACATTTGTATTACGTGTTATCCGTCTAACTACATTTGCAAATAGTTTTCTATCAAAACTTTTATTAGTAAATAATTACAAGAAAGAAATAATAGTTAATACATATTTGATTTTCATATTTTAATATTTTATTCAAAATTAATTAAAAATTAATGTTACAAAATACGGCCCATTTTATGTTTTTACACAATACATATATGATTCATTATTAAATGTAAGAAGTTATTGCACAAAAATTTAATGAAAATATTTTGTAAAAATATTTGTCTGCAGGCGTTATTACATCCCTAGAAAATAGAATATTTCCAGGTTCTTTAAAATTAGCGAAAACATAATGCCGTAAACTATACAAAATTAGTGTTAGAAACTTGTAATTTTTAATTGCTATGATTTTGATTCATTCACAAATGAGACACAGAAATTAATTTCTGAACGAATAGAGAGCGTATTCATCCAAATAAAGTAAATGGAACATAATTCTATTTCCAAATCATTGCTTTGACATACCGGTACTTGATTGTCGTTAAAATAAACAAATCTATATGTGAGTGCGAATTTTTTTTTTTCTTAACATTTATTGACATTGAAAATTTGTTTTTTTTTTATTTTAACACTAAACATAAAATTCAAATTTTGGGCAAAAATAAACCTACATTTATTGGGGAAGAAGGTAATACCAGGATTTAATGTTTAAAGAAGACATATAATTTGAATGATAGTACCCATAAGGTTTTTAAATTTATTACGTATAAGTCATTTTCATAATTTACCAACAAATAATTTCAAATCCTCTTTATTTTTAGACTGCAGTGAGAGATTTCCAAGATTTATGACCTGTTGAATAATGAAGTTTTGCTCTTGCTGCCTTTTTATAAAAGAAGATACAGTCTTCTATTGGCAAGACCATTATTAAACTGGAATAGGTTCGAACTCAAATAGGTTTGGTGTAAAATTAACCTGTGCGGCCTTGAAACAAATCTCGTGCAGCAAAGTTATTATTTTCATTTTGTCATTTATAGCATTGTACAAATGGGTATATTAAATAGTACATGAAAATTACAGATAGTTTTATTAATTTCTTAAATTGAGAAAAAAAAATTTATCAATTTTAATTAAAATTAATTTTAGTAAAATTAACAAAATATTTTTGTAAATTAATTTTTGTTTAACATCAAGAAAATAAAATATTTGCTTCACATTCTTATAAAACATAATTTTGTATATGACTAACTAAAATAAGTTCACAATATATAAGTTTTATATAATTTCCTTATATGTTATATGAAGAATTTGCTGATACCAGCACCACCTAATTTGGTGTTATGGCTAATTTGGAATCAATAAGCAAAATTGTTACAAAGGTGAATCATTCTTAATTAACGCTAAATCACGAGCAATTTTTTATTATTATTTTAAAACTTGAGAAAGATCAATCTGTAGCTGCAAAACTGTAGATAATTTTAATAGAGTTTGCAGAACCATAACAAAACATGGATACAAATCAAATAAATCATTTTTTAAACATATATTGTAATTTTGGAAGGCAAAGCTGGAAGACAAATATTGATTTAAAAAAATACAATCAGCACCGTTTCAGAAAGTCACAAACTATATTCGGGTTGAAACAAAAAAAAAAAAAAAAAAAAAAAAAAAAAAAAAGGAAAGAAAACAAGCCCCTTTGATTATTCAAAACCAGTCAACCGCGTGAGAGCTTCGGAAAAAAGAGTTACGAGGAAAATTTGTATAATAATTTGTTTTTTAAAAAAATTAGGCCACACAAATTTAGGAATGAACTGACTCATAGTTTATATGTATCTAATTTCTATGTCTAAAGAGTGGGAAAGAAAATATAAAGATTTCCGAGCCGATTCTCCCGTTTTGGAATTTCAGTGAAACTTGTTTTACTCTCTTTTTAGATGTTATTGTAAATATAATTAAACTTGACTTTAAGGTAGTTCCATAACTTAGGTTGCAAAACAGTTAAAACTTTTCTGAAAGTTTAATTTTCTATACTAAATAAACATACTTAAAAACTTAAAAAGCTACAGGATTAGTGAATGCATGACTAGATTTATTAATAAGCATAAATTGTTTATCAACAGTTTAAATGTTAGCAACGAAATCATTTTGGTAGCTTCAAACTGTTTTTTTTCTTCAAAAAAATAGTTACTTTGAGTGTATATATACTGCTGTTTGTAGAAAATGCAACATCATGAAAGAATCATCAGAATCAAATGAAATTTAATGCAGAAACGACTTGTACTGATACAAATAAATGATGAAATTTTCAAAACAAAAGAAACAAATTAAGCGTCCGAAATCAGTATTTGGTGCAGCCACCATGCGCTGCAATAAGTGCTGCTATACGACGTGGCATGGAGTCAAACAGATGTTGAATATCTGCTTGAGGAAGAGAATTCCATATCGCTTGTATGCGCAACCAAAGTTCGTCTTTGGAAACTGCAGGACGCGAATCACGAGCGAGACGCCGACCAACCATATCCCACACGTGCTCAATAGGCGACATATCCGGTGAATAAGCAGGCCAAGGAAGAAGTTGCATGCGTTGTGCTGAACAGAAGTCTCGAACAGTCCGCGCAACATGTGGGCGTGCATTATCCTGCTGAAAGATAGCTCCAGGGATGCCTTGAAGGAAAGGAACGACTTCGGGCTGTAGCACTTCACGGACGTACCTGTTGCTATTGAGATTACCCTCAATTCGTATCAAATTGGATCGTCCATGATACGAAATCGCACCCCAGACCATAATTCCGGGTGTTCGACCACTATGTCGTTCAATAATACACTCAGGAAGGCAGCGTTGACCGGCATAACGTCTAACACGAACACGGCCATCATGGGTCCACAAATTGAAGCGTGATTCATCTGAAAAGACAACTTGGTGCCAATCAGCTCGCCTGTCTCTGTGCTCAAGAGCCCACTGCCGACGCAGCCGTCGATGATTCGCCGTGAGGGGAATCCTGTATAAAGGCACCCTTGCACGCAATCCACGGCGCAGCAGACGACGACGAATTGACGAAGCCGACAATTGTACACCTGTAGCAGTAGACCAACGTGCTGCCAGCTGCCTGGAGGAAGCTGTGCGATCATTCACCGCCATGCGGAGCAGGTGTCGATCATCGCGCTCTGACGTCACCTTCTGTCGTCCAGTGCCTGTTTTTCGAGTTGTTCGGTGCTCGTCGGTCCACTGCTTCCAAACTCGCATCACTGTGGAACTGTTCCGCTGCATACGAGCTGCTATTGCGCGATAGGAAAATCCTCCTTCTCGAAGGCCGATTATCCTCCCTCGTTCAAACTCCGTAAGTTGCTTGAATTTCTTATTCTTCCGTCGTGGAGGCATACTCAGGTCTCACTAAACGTTTGCCACTAACAAATAATCATAGACTTTTTTCAACGTCCCGCTACAGCACTTTATTTATACGCTTTCAGCATCAATTCAGAGGGCGCTGCGAGCGCCGCGCACGCGCGATGGCTCTGAAACTTTATTAATTTGCATAATATCCTATAATTGACATTTGCTGCGAATTTCATTTGATTCTGATGATTCCTTCATGGTGTTGCATTTTCTACAAACAGCAGTTTAGTAAATAGAAGAATTTCATAAATAAAATTTCCTGTTGTAAAGATAAAAAAAATACGTGGACACTAATCAATATGTATTTAAATTATAAGAAACCAGACAACTACAAATTATGAACAGTCATACACTATAAAGTGTAACTATTTCATGCGTTTTACGTATGTTCTGTGGCCGCGCTAGTCTAGTTATCATGGTTGTGAACTGGCGGCCGGCATTGTTACTGTCACGTAGTAGTTCCAATCATGATGTTAATAAAGACCCGACGTACAGTGGGCTGATGCAAGTTAAATCTGCAGCGCTTCTAAGTCCTTCTATGGTGTTGTAGTATGGAAATTAGAGTTTTCAGCTCAGGTGTTGTCCTCGCCACTAGACCGAGTTTCAGCATTACATGATCCAATAGCCCTATGGTTGATTCTACGTGTGACGTTAGTAAACAAACAATCAATTGACGTACGCCTGAGCGAAAAAAAAATTGTAATTATTAAATTTTTGAAAATTTTCAAACATTCTTATATTTTTATCTGCGAAACCAATAGCCATATAAATGAATGAAAACAAAATTGAGATGAATGTTAATTTCAATAATGCTGCATGAATGAAATATTTTCGAAGTCTCTCATTACATTCTCTTACTGTGTAATAAACATTGAGCAAATATTTATTTCAAAATTACTTAATTCATTAAAATTAATTATTCATTATAATTGTTAGGAAATATTGTGAATAATTCTGACACACATTGTAATTGAATTTAATACTAATAAGTAATTACGGCATTTAAAGTTTCAAAAGCAATAGTTTTTTAGCACTTAAAAGAAAAATTATCCGGAGGATATTTGGTATAATTAGAGAATTAGAAATTGGAGAATTTTTAGAAACAGAAATATTTAGAAAATATAGACTGTCTAATATTGCCTAAATTATCAAACGTGATAGAGTCAGAGGCTTGGATATATTTTTCGATACGAGATAATAGATCCAGTTAAAAAGATGACTTTTGTAAAAGTAGAGGGAACCAAAAAAAGAAAATTGTGGCTATCTAATCACGTCGCACTGAGGAGCAATGTAAGGTCTAAAAAATCTCAAAATTTTGAACCTCTATCTATTAACACAGATAACACTTGAGTTGGCTCCTCTCTCTCTAAACTTCCATACCACGTCGACAGATGACCTTGAGTTCTCGACCTGATTTCATTTGCATATGCAACATTACAAGGTCAGGGAAAGAGGAACTTACCTCCCAACATGGATTGACTGCTTGAAAATAAATCTTAAGACGAAGTCGATGAAGTAGATTTAGTGTCTGATTGGAACCGTTTAAGGAGGATTATTGATATAACTTAAGTGTGTTGTAGAATGCGGTGCATAGAAAGAAGACATTAGTTATCTATCTAATTAATATATTGAATATGGTAATTGGAGAATATACCGTTCATTATTTACATTTTTGAGTATCAAATTCCTTTTAAACATTGAATCAATTTTTCATTTGAATTTAGCAATTACTAAATTCATTATATTTATTCAAGTTTGTAGCCCTAATTGAGATGAAATATTGTAATATTCTAATAAGTCACTTTTTTTTTCTCCGGAATATATACTTCAGGAAATTTATCGAGTGTAATAACTTAAGCACATATGTGTACAGATCGTAGGAAAAAAAGATGTGATAAATAAATTCGTGCCATAAAAAGTATTATTTGTTATTCTAGATAGAACATTAGGCAGATTTAACAAAGTTTTTTCGATAAATGCTTACTTAAAATAAACTAGAATTTAAATAGAAAACGAAATATTTCCCTCCCTCATGATCAGTCACCAAAAGCTTAAAATGTTATTAATCTTCATTAACTTGATAACAGATAAAAAAAAAACGTTTATTGAGGAGTTTATCTTAGAGTCAGATAATACGTTTATATCTCTACTCAATGGGAAAAACTATAATTTCCTGAAAATAACTTTATTTTAACTATTTTCAAATGTTTTTTTTTCAATGTAAAAGTAGTTACTTAAACTTTTCCTTTACGGAACATAAACTTGCACTGTGTCTGCATGGTCAAATAGTATATAAGAATAAGCAGACGTTTCTGGAAACACGTTTCGTTAATCTAGATATAATAGTCCTAAATGACTTAAAAACACATTCTTCTATTCGTACCTCTTTTTATCATCTTTCACTAGTTTTAAATATGAAACTGCATTATTGTTCGCCTTTTATAATTTACCCCTAAAGGTAGTCATTTAAAGAAAACTGGGAAACGAAATTTTGAGGTCATCTCTATATATCAGCTTTAACAAATTTTTAAATGTTTCGTATGTTAATTAACTTTTTAATTATTTTATAATTATTTAAATTGTTTGCGAAAACTTTTTATCGTTATTTAGAAAATAATGTTTAATGTAAAATATAAGTACTCCTTGTTTGAAAGTATATTGAAGACCTGATAATTAATGTTAACCAAAGTCTCACGTTTAACATTCATTCCACTATATACTACCGGTTAGTGTCGGGAATAGGGTGTCCTCTATGTGATTGACGATAAAAGTTGTCGACTTCCTGGATAGGCCGCCAAACGTGTGTGACTTAAGCATTGAGTATTCTTAAGGTTACTATAATAAATCGCTACGTTCAAATCATTATAACCCCCAAAAGACGCCAATGCTCCCTAAAAGTCGCCTATCGCTTAAGGGACACCCTACTCCCGGCTTTAACCCATACTACCTTTGTGGCTCAGTTAAATTCTACGTTCTACTGTCATTTTTGTTTTCCTAGATAATAAACTGTGCGATTGAGTCTATAATTCCCAATCCATTGGTAGAAGGCTAATGCCTGAAGAAGATACTATATGAAAAAAAATTGCTCGATGCAACTGGTTATAAATCTCTCCATATAATCCATACATTTGAATGTTTTTTTTTTTTTTTTTTTAAAGATTTCCATCTGAATGAGTTCTTCATAAGTTTACATTGTGAGTTTAATAAGAACTGTCCAAAGTTTCAAACATGTATTTTTCTTTCTCTTCCAATCTGCCTTTTAAACTATTTTATGCAATTTTCGATGTCTGCTACTAAGTATCATAAATATAGCATTTTTTGTTTCCGCCGTATAGAAAATTAAATTGGTTTTTTTGTACTTGGAAAACCGAAAAATAAAGAATACCAAAGTAATCCTTTATACATATATGTTTTTTTTTTTTTTTTT
>BMAW01086557.1:532391-553706 GCA_019974015.1 Nephila pilipes
ACACACACACACACACTATATATATATAGATATATATATATGATATATTTTTGTTATGATTATATTTCCTGACAAGATATTTGGCATCTTTCAGAGTAAATCCTAATGATTCAGCATATGGCATAATGTATGCAGTTTCTAAAGTGAGTACTATTTTGAGTACTTTTTTGCCTTTATTTCTTGTATTAATTTCAATTGTTTTTTGCATATAATCATATTATTCATGTGAGAATTTGAGGAATGTTCGGAGGAAAAATTTCTTTCCATTTAATTATTTTTTTTACTGTAAAAATCTTTAATATTTAATGAAAAGATCTGAAACAATATTATACTCAGTATTTTATTGACTAGATTACTATTTTCAGTTTATTTTGGACCATTTTCTGATTTATTTAGTGAACCGTTAACAATTAGATAAACAATTAGATAAATTAAAATAAGAATAAACCAAGTTCAATTACCATGACTCTTTTATTTAATTTTTAATGCCACATAGCGTTAGTTAAGGATTTAATAAGTAATTAAATATATCAATATAACTATATAATCATGAATGGAAATTCTGTAATATATACCAGGCTTAATTTTTATATTATTAATCTTTATAATTGTTACAATGCATATGCAAAATAAGAAAAAAATATTTTTTATTTGACCTTTCAAAAACTACACTTTAGTCATTATCTCCTCGATATTCATTCAGAAAAAAGGATACACATCCGATAATTTTTTTCTGTCTGCAGGCCGAAACGATTTCGAAAATTTGTTGAGTGCGCTTCAATCTCACTAAATGTCGATAAAGATCTCCAACACATCATGACGTGGGATTTAGCTCTGATATAGCTAGCTATTCCACAAACGATCCTTTTTTAACGTCACTGCCTATTTCGCTAATCACTTCAATGTTATCTTGCTGCGCCGTTTTTTTACGTGGTTTTCTCTTCCTATTAAAGTGAGTGTTCTGTTATCATCAATTAGCTAAGAGTGACAACTCTTTCTTGCACCGGCTGCGATTTCAGAATAATAGTTACTTAGAGCAGAGCTATTTTTTCTTCAATAAAGGTGATGTTTCCAGTTTCTGAAGCAGTACGTTTAATCTGTACGGATTTTTTTGAACATGTATGAATATAACGAAATGCATGTGTATGATTATTATCTCGTATGGCATAATACAACAAATATTTTTAAATTAAATTTGCCACGAATTGAAAAAAAATGGTAAGTGAGAAAAAAATATACAATAGCTAATTTTAAGATGCTTGTTACTTTACATAGCACTTATAATTGGTCTTTGAAACCTGAAAATTTGTAAGCATACACAGCTATTTTACAGCAATTTTTTCGAAAAAAATCAAAGCAAATAAAATAAATAAAAGAAACTATTTTTTCGCAAAAATTAAAATTTATGAAATCCATAATGAACTTGCAACGAAATGTCATTGCTTCCTCCAATAAAGTCTAATTTTATAAACATTTGCTTCAGCAGTTTTTGAAACCGAAAAAAGCTTGAAGCTTATTTGTACATTTACTGTAACATAATATTCATTTTTCAATAATGCGTTTCGTTGAAGTATAAAGGAATAAATTAGCAGTAGAGTTTTGTAATTTTGAAATGAGGATGATATAAGTACCATAATAATTCCATTATACTTAGAAGATATCTGAGTTGAGGATTTCACTATTCATTCACACGATATATATCCTAGATATTAATTTCATAGTCAATCTTAATATCAATACCTGAGAAAGTGACCTTATTATCTTGTGATGGTACATGAGTTAATAATATCACTGCCGTTGATAGCTGAACTACCAATTTCACTATCCCTGCACTATATTCTGAATCACTAATTTCCTTACGCTAAGACATTTAGATTAGTAATTTAATTTCTGTATCATATCAATTGAAAATATTATGGTTAGACTGGATGTGTTGTGAACAATAATTTTTATATTATGCTATTTGATGACTTTAATCGTAATAGTAAACTAAATCCATTTTTCTAAGCCATAGTTCAATTTCCAGTCGACATTGAATGCATGCATTTATGTTGGATTGACTTACGTTAATAATTTTATTTAGAAATAAAAGTTGGCCTGAATACCATAGACTTAATTCATAGAATAATGCAAAATCAGTTGAAAGGAGTAAGCGGATATGGTTATTGGTCAGTATAAGTTTAATTGCCACAACTCGGAAAGTGTCATGCGAAAATTACTAAGACTCCGTTCGTCATGTAACTCAAAAATGACACTATAAGGCAAGCTATTTTAGAAGAAATAAATAATAAAAAAAAACTATTACCACCTGTTATGTCTTACACATAAAGCTTCAAAATAAAAAGAAGACATTTTAAAGTTGATCTTATTGCAGGTTGTAGGCTCGTGCAAGTTATATATATTTATTTTATATAAATTAGAGAACATTTTCGTGAAATTTCGTTCCACTCTGAAATTTTATGATTTCTCATTAAAATGTTTGATAACATGTTGAACACGGAAAAAGTAAAACTACAAAAACTCAATGTCAAATTAATCTCCGAAATGCTTTAAATAACGTGGTATAACAAGCCACTGTATTACACTCGTGACATACTCTAGCATTAAATAAAGTTTTACAAGAACTTGAAAACGTCTAGATCCCTCCAAGCAGTGACAGGGCTCGGTTACTCCCCAACCTTAACAAGGCAAAACGATCAGCCACTTTAGGTGTATTACAACTACATGAGGTAATTAATCATCAAACCGTGGTGCCTGGGTAAAAAAAGAGGCTTCTAGTAATTACTCTGCATTACAGAGTTCTTTCCTTTTATACCCCGCGTGAAAAATTAGCATCTTGTTGATATATTTCAGCCAAGACTATAGTCTGAGAGAGACCTCCTCTTATATGTCATTGGGGGAGGCTCTTCTCCGATCGACCTCAGATTAATGGAGGATAATTTGTGTACTTCCAACTCTGGATACTGGATTATTGAATTTTCATTTTTTTTTTTTTACCTTTCAAAGAGGAAAACGCTTTTTCTTATCTACGTCCGTTGAAAGATAATCGATATTTTTTCATCCTTTTCCGATTTGGGAATTTGGATAGCTTTGAAATTAAATAAAATATGTATATAAAAGGAGGAAAAGCAGTTTCTAATTGAATTTATTCAAGGTATACTTCAGTAAGAATTTTTTACATTATTACCATTTACAACACGGTTTGCAGGGAAAAAATTAACTAATTGTTAAATAGTAGTTGCTTATAGAAATACAAAATCAAACCATTAAGTTAACGTATAAAAGAGGAATAGTAAAACAAGTGCAGAATTTTGGAATGAGGAATAAAATAGTTGAAAGATTTAGTTGATTTTCAGAGGATTTTAAATTACATTCCTCTAAGTGTAATTATATTTACTTTTACCAAGCATCGCGAGAAAAGGAGTTGATAAAGAAACCCAATATATATAATTATTAATGTCAAAAGACATAGTTATAAGTTATATAAAATTATAGTAAAAATTATGAATTATAAATTATAAAAAACAAAATTAAAATAATTTCAACCAGAAAATTGCAAAAAGCAAAGACAACTACTCAACAATACTGATGGGTTAACTTTAAAAAGCTAAAAAAATTTACGAAAATATATTTATTCTGCGAAATTTTAATTAAAAAAAACAAAATATGTCCTGAAATTAAATTAAATATTAAAATTTTAATTACAAATAAACCAAATTAGAATATTAAGACTTAAAAATATTTTTAAATAATCATTAAAGAGACTGCTCTAAGTATATGCCACAATCTGGTAGCTAAAATAAAAATTAAAACTATTGATTTTTTTAAAAAATTAATTAAACCAAAATTTATAGTTATAAATATTTTATAGATCAATATACAACACACACACGAATATATATATATATATCTATATTTCACAGCAGAGTTTATCCTTATTTTCTGTTACAATTCCAAATTATCATTTATTTTACGTGATCATGCGTTTATAAAATCTGTGGAATCAACTTTTCCACGGTCGTAAATCTGCTGGAAATAATCCCGCCTTGGATTGAAGACCCCATAAAAATCCTTCAGAATCCCTTCATCTTATACCACATGATCTGAAGAAATAACTTTGTATAAATTCGAAGACAAAGCAAAATTGTAATCGAAGCTGTAATCGAAGAGGTGAATGTAATCGAAGAGGCGAATCTTTCTGCATTAACCACCTTAAAAATGAAAAAAAAAATCGTCCACATAAGGCTCAACTAGTTAACGATTACCTGAAAAGTATGGATATTTGCCGCATGTATTGGAGGAGCACGAGATCTTAAATTTATACAGTATATCTGCGACGCTCTTGGAATTGAAATTGTAATTCGCCATTGACTTCCAAGTATAATTCTCGAGCTAAAAACTTCCTTTCACCTGCAGTGGAATTGGCTATCGAATGAAAATCTAATGCATGGAAGTTTCAAAGCTCAATTTTCAAGTCTATTTTATATTCTAGATGACAATGATTTCATTTTGGAAAACACTAAGTCATAGACTTATTAAGTAACATTCCCTTATTCGTATTAAATAAATTGTATATATTTATTTTATAATCTATTATATTTAAGTTCCTTTACTGGGCATCAAGCCATACACCTTAAATTAAAAGGTTTAGTCAATTCAACTTCTAATTCTATTAGCGTAACATGTGTGTATGTACGGAGAAATATAACTTTCTGTAAATAAAAACTTCATTAACATGTCAGGAAATTTAACACTCACATTCTACAACAGCAGAAGTGTAATTTAGCTAAATGTTTGAAGTCAATATTTTATCGGAATTTATTTTAGAAAAACTCAATCTACTTAAACAAAATGTAAATTACGGATTGAAAGTAATTTTTGAAAATAATTAAATTTCCTATATATATATATAATTTAATAAAATTGTAAGAATTAAATAAAATAAATAATCATTAGTAAATAAGAATATTAGCTGAGTGACAAAAGTAGAGGCATATTTTAAGGAATGAAAAACAAATATTATTTAGGCTTAAATTATACGGATATTATAGGGAGTCATTTTTCTGAAATTTCATTGGTAAGCACTTTATCTATAAATCATGTCTCACAATTCATAAAATATACAAATGAAATAAATTCATTATGCAAAGTATTATAATGTTTTTTTAAGAAATTATTTCAATGATTTCCTCTTTGTTGCAGCAAAAATTTCTAAACAATATTCAAATTATTTCAAATCTATGTTTACAAATAAATAGAATAAAGATGTTTATTTTTACTAAATAATTTAAGATGTTTAATCATCAAATCAAAAAAAAGTAGACAAAATTAAACACATTTTTCAAGACATTTTTATTATTAAACATATATCTTTTTGCTGTAATGACGTTCATGACACAGTTACAAATAATTTTATTCGTGTACATATATATTACATTTCTCTTAAACGTAAGCTATATTCACATGTGCTTTATGATAGATAAAAAAAATCTAATGATTTATTAAGAAAAATATTCAATTTACGAAAGTTTTTGCATTAGTTGTTTCTCTGACTTTGATATTCATGACTTTCATGGTATCCTTTAGACATATACAACCTAAATAATAACAAATATTTTTCCATACAGGTACCTCTATATATAATATTATGGTATTTACAATTATTCTAAAAAGTATTGGAAATAATCTAAAGTGGAATGCAAATATAATAAAAATAATTTTTATTATTTTTTTTTTTCATTTTATTGTACAATTTAATTTATCGTTTGTTTCTACCTTAATAAATGCTTTTAGATGTTCATAGAGAAAAGACCATGATAAATATTAATCAAATTCTAACATATTATATTGATATCAGATTTAACGTCATCCTATTGAACATATTCTATGTTTAAAAGAAAGCAAAATGTGAAAAAAGAAATGATCGAGTTAAGAAAAGTGTGTAGGATTATTTAAAGTGTTAACTGAAAATACAAATCAAGATGCATTATTCAAAATTACAAAATACTCTTAAAGAAATGCAAATAACTAATTGCAAATACAAATTGTTACACTTAAAATTAAGAAGCAGTAATTTCAGTCTTAAATGCATTTACTTAT
This sequence comes from Nephila pilipes, assembly GCA_019974015.1. Lineage (NCBI taxonomy): Eukaryota > Metazoa > Arthropoda > Arachnida > Araneae > Nephilidae > Nephila > Nephila pilipes. Next base: position 538,491 of record BMAW01086557.1, read on the forward strand.
CAAAATACCAATATTTTTTATTACATTATGTCCTTCCAAAAATCTGTTATATTTCTGAATTATTATTAGCTTTTAATAATGCTATATGATCTGAAAAACAAACAAAAGATCCAAATCAATAATTTTTATACATTTACGGTAATATAATTTCATGAACAACATCTTTCTCTTTTATTCTTGGAAAAATTCGACAGACATCATAAACCAGTTCCCACTAGAGAAAAGGAAAGATAGGTTGGCGATCAGAGGTTTCGATTCTTTCGCCAGGACTTGGCGCCAGACTTCCTGCCGTCGTTTGAGTCCTCTTTTCAAGAGATCATCAGATACCTTGTTTCAAAAACGGTGCCCCTCCGTCTTAGAAGAGGGTGCACGGTGAAAAATCAATTTGTTTTAATATTGTTTTCTGCCTCTTATTGCCAACCGAGACAGAGATATTCATATTTTACGGATTCGCTTCGAGAAACATTTATTCTTAAAGTTTTCTCCATTACTTAAAATGAAAGTTTTCCTGAATGAAATGTTTTTGGACAAAAATAAATGAAACTCCATTAAATAATGGAGACGTATGTCTTTTGGCATTAAATTTACTGAACTACATAATTAAAATTTTCAACACTTTGCATCATTCTCAAATAAACTGAATTAATTTTGTAGTTATGAGAATTTAAGGCTTATAAAATAAAATTGTTCAGTAATGTGTATCATCAAGAATAATAAACGTTTATTAAGCATTATTTATGGAAATAGTAACGCTTAAAAGACTTTTCATCTGAGATGTAATTTTATCTATACAACGCAACAGATTTCGAAATATGATATTAAAACAAAGTTCACTATTCAAGTTCATCAAAATTTAGATAGATCACATACTTATATATTTAATGAAAGATTTTTTTAAACTGAAAATTTCGAAATATATATTTAAATAAATTACTTAATAGTGATTTTTTTTTTATTTTAAGGTAAAATACATTAAATGTACTGAAAAAATATTGCAATTTAAAAATAGTGATTCAAGATCTTAAATACAACGATTGTACTAAATGTCATAATATTTGTTATTAAAATGTCTTAATTATGAATTCTCATTTATTTCGTATGATGGAATTCAGATGCTTATCTTTATCGCTATTCGTATTTTCTTCTTTTTTATCAATTGTATTTGTTATTGAACTTCTTTAAAATCTGACAAATAACATTTTAAATAATGTAATGCTAACTTAATTCTTTAAGAAATTAACGCATTTCTCTTTATTAGAAAAATAATATGAACTAAAATATCAATGAGTTACTGATTTACGTCATTAAATTTTGTTACGTTTACATACGAAATGTAATAAGAGCTCTTGAATTAATTAGCCAGATAACATTTTTTGAATTTTTAATGTGAAATAAAACTTTTATTTCCTTAACTTTGACTACACGGTAAATATTTTGCTTGCATAGGGTGTTTTGTTAATGACTTTTTCTTAAATTTCTCAATTATATTTGGTAAATTTCCAATATACATGCATTAGAAATCTTAAAGATCATGAAATTAAAAATATGTCTGATATCAGAATTTTTACGTTTCAAATAATACAATTATTAGAAAATGTCGATACATAACGTAAAGATATATTACTTTATTTTGTTCTTTCTCGTTAGTCACAAAACTTTTTTTTTTATTTATTTATAGACATTTATTTTCATTATTTTTATTTTTCAATTCTTCATCTTTTTCATTGATCTCATCTCCGATTAATAATTTTAGAGACATATTCCAATCACTTAAAAAAAGGATTATATTTTTAAATCCAAGGAATTTTTTCTCAGTTCATTTCTATTTTCTTTTGTTTAAATTAATGATATTAATTATAATCTAATTCAGCAAAGATTCTTTTTGAAACTACTTTTATCACTTGTATGCGGCAACAAAGTTTTATTGATTAGTAACTATACCAAATAACATAAACAATAATTATTATTAGAAATATGTTGCGAATTTAAAAAGGACTAGATTCGTTTTAATTAGAGATTATTAATAAATAGGATCAGTTAATTATTAAAACCAAAGTTTTATTTTTTGCACAAAAAAAAATTTAATTTTTTTTTTTGAAAAAGTAATAATGCTGGGTTATAATATGGTGGTTCGAAAAGCGTATGTTAAAGCAGCGTAAGTTACCGTTATATGCAAACATATGTTAAACAGTATCAAGGCAAATTTGACACTTTTATTGGATAAATTCATTGGATCAAATCAAAATTTCATAACTGCTGCATCGAGTTGTCCTAGTCGATGAGACCTGGATTCATCATTATAATACAAAAACCATGCAACAATAAAAAAATTTGTTGCTTCGGATGAATCTACTCCAAAGAAGTGGATGAAAATCTCATTGTCCAGAAATGTTATGGGGCTGATTTCTTGTCTTACAAAGGCCATCATACTGATGAATTTATAAGAAAAAGTCAAAAAATCACAGGACGCATTCCCAATCTAAACACGAATATTTTATGAATTCCCTTTACTCAATAATTTTTTAACCAAGCATATGGCAAATTTCAGTTGTCGTATTTTACATTTACTTATTTTAACAATGACTATTAGATTGAACACTTTGTAGGAACTTTCATTAGCCTTCAGTTGTATTAGTTTTCCAATTTTCGATAAATATTCCTAATTTATTAATCCTAAATATTTAAACGGAAATTATCATGTAGTTATTACAACTAACCTATTCAGTTTTAATTTATTTCAAGGATTATTTCTTGTTATTCTAACGTTATTTCAATGAAAATATACACTTAAATCATTTTTTCTTATAAATATCTTTTTTTTTATAAATATCCTTTATTTTAATATTCTTAAATATTTATTAATATAAGCTTAAATTAATTTGTTTCCTAATATGATAATTACTATTAATACAGTAGAAGACTTGCAAATATAATTAAATAATTGCTTATAAAACAATAATGAGACTTCCTAAGATTAAAAAAATAATTGTTTATAAAGTGTGCTGTTATAAAGTCAATATCATCTTTGTTATAAATCATCTTTAATCTTTTCATCCAGAGAAAAAGATCCACTATAAACATTTTTTTTTAAAAAAAGTCAATTATTAAAGTCTGATTCTTTAAAAATAATAAAATAGTTATATTTCTTCTGTTCATTTTAATTAGTATTTTGAATTATTAAAGTATTTGTTTTTCTGGAAAATTCGTGCTGATATCAAAAATTGAAAAATAGCACGTTGAAATTTTGGTAAGCATTTATTAAATTTAACACAATTATTAAATTAAACATTTATTTCTAACAATTTTTCAGAATTTCTGTCTTTAATTTGTCTAACTAGGAACAACACTTTTCTGAATTTATCATCTGGTCGTTTGATAAGAACTCAAAATGTAAGATACCTTTCCAATCTCACCAGACACAGAACGTTACTTTCTTACAATGAAGTCCTGCTTTGCTGATGGATAAAAGTAATTCGCTCCAAATTCGTATGACCATTACTCTTTTTTCAAACCCCGTCACTAATTGTTTCAAAAACCATGTCTCTTCGTTACATCTAAAGAGCGAAATGCGATTGGAAACGTGAGGCATCAGATTTTTCTCCTCTAAATCATGGGGAACCCATACATCAAAGCATTTTATGTAGACAAACTTCAGAAAATTCACGTGGTTGATGGGTTTTGATATTTTCAACATTTCTCGTAATTTACGGGTCACATAGCGTGAGTTATTTTCGACCACTGTTTTAATATGATCTTCATCTGTGGTGAAGAACCTATCCAGCCGTAATTAGTCACCAGATTTAAAACAAGCAAACCACTTCTGCAAAATTCTTTCAGCTGCAACAACTTAGCCAACTTAGCATATCTTTGTGTGACATTTTTGACTTTCTCTTTTTCGTAAAGGAAAATTATTCAATGCTATTATGAGCTAACTTTGTTTGGTTTCAAAATCAAGGTGTGTAAAATGGACAACTAGTGTGAAGCAACAAAAATTTCCTCAAATGTGCCTAAATACAGTATTTTAGATTACATACTCATTTCAATCGTTTTTAATCATTAATATGTTTCCTGATATTTCAGTATGCCACCTACAAAAATTCGGCACGAATTGGAGACCCAATAATCTCAAACTATTTAGAGTATTATAGTGAATCCGTTTGAGCATTTGAAAAATGTAGAAAAAAATTAAAGAAATGCTGCATATTTCCTTATTTGAGAATGAAAAATGTATAATGTTTTTACATATTTCTAAAGCGAAACTTATATTGTTACAAACCTTTATGAAAATAGGGATTATAGTTTTATAATTTTTTTCAAAAATAACTCTCAAAGAGAATAGCCAAATATTGCATATCTATTTTCCTTGAATAAATTAAATATAAAACTGTGACGAGGAAATTTAAGCAAATGAATAATAAATATGCATTGTTTTCATTTTTAATAAAAAATTGATTAGATAAAAAAGTATATTTAAGAGCAAATCACATATGCAATACTCAATGGAAAATATTTTGAGGCGTTTTTTCTTCTATTTAAAAGGTAATGTGCAAAAAATGTTTCCAATTTCTATGAGACAATTGTATCTACTTCTTTCAGATATATATATATTTTCTAAAGTTTAGCGAAATAATACATAAACCTTTCCTTCCCATTCATTTTCCATTCCAAAAATAACTTCCAATTACATAAGTTTATGAGTTATATGCATCGAAGTTAAAGTTGAAAATTTCCTATTTAAAGTAAAGTTTTGGAATTTTTCTTTCTTTGGAGCTCTGACGTTCTGGGTCTGTAAAAACGATAATAAAAAGCACCATGCCTCTAATGACTTCGTTCTAAGTACCGACTGAAACTTTCAGTTTAGATAGTCTTATGGATAATAAAAAAATAACAAAAAGTAACTAAATGGGAAAGTTTCCTTGCTATAAAGATGTCATTCGACATTTTAAAGGCGTTTAAATGAGATATGTAGAGACGAGCCATTTGGATATTTTATGATTGGCTTTATTACCTCAAACTGGATCTAATTTGAAATCTTATGGCTTTCGAATGTTTTATTTAAAGTCATTAGTTCTAGAATGATGCCTTGGATAAATTCGAAGTCCTTTACACACTTTTAATAGATGGATTCTTTATTTTTAATTCTAGAAATCTTAAGTTTTTGTGGTGAAATTTATTTGTAAAAAAGTTAATACAGTTTATTAGTCTTTTGTTTTTATATATCCAGTCAATTCGTTTTCAGTACTTTTATTGAAAATTTATTTCACTTCGTTTTTGCATAATGTGATGTTAAATATTTTAACAATCAAGAGGTTTTGATTAGGGAAATTAATTTAAAGATAATACAAAATGCCTGGATATGAAAAGGACTATAAAAAGGCTTAATATCACTTAAGAAATTTCAACTGATAAGAAATCTATTTTTGTCAAATGATTAGTTCGTGACTACATATTTTGCATACTAAATAATATTTCAGTGCACATTTGTTTTTTAGATCACATAGTATAACCTTAAAGTATATATATATCTATATATATATATATATATATATATATATATATATATATATATATATATATATATAAGTGAAATACCACTGACTGACTCATCACGAGATCTCAAAGACTATACAACCGATTGACTTGAAATTTAGCATAGTTACTCATTTTGCAATGTAGACGCTCACTAAGAAAGGATTTTACGGAAGTCTTATCCAAAATGTAATTTTCATGCTTTAATCTACTCTTATCCGTCGGTTATGTAATTTTGGCGACTTTATCGCCAAAAATGATATGACCGACGCGATTCGGAATATATTTTTTTATATATACACTGTGTATTGTCACCAATTAAGTTTACTTGGTGAGATTTGCGCGTGCGGAATGGAAAAATACCAAATAATTTAATATTGAAGCCCTGATGGAGGATGGGCAAGATTTGGCGAAGGGGCTCTTTATGTGAAATTTCGTACATATCAAAAATAGGAAACGTAAATATTTAGTGATAGAAATAAATGAGTTTGGAATAAATTGAGTTTCTGAATTTAGAATATAGTTTAGCTCCAAAACTTAGCAGGATTTTGAAAAATATTAAAATGGCGACTTTTTACGGAGTAGCACACACGCAAGACAATCTTCATTTACTGGAGGACCAGGAGATTGCACCAAATTCTTTTTCAGAGTCCAAACATTGATGACCAGAGAATATTTTCACATCGTAGATTTCGCCATCTGACTCCTACAGCAGATTGAAATATGCACAGATTATGCGCGGCAACTGTTCTTTTTTTTTTCCTAACTTTCGCACAATATAGTGCATTTCATACAACGATGATAACTTTGCGTCTGTAAAACCGCCCACTTCAAACCACATGAGAGCCACAGTAACTCTTTTCTATCAATATTTAAGCCGGAATCATCGGCTTCCATAATAGACATATTTTCAAACAGAACACCTAGATGAGGACAAATATCAGACTTTACTGTAAACAGTGCTCCAGATTTTCTGGAAGATGTTCCCTCTACCTTCAAGTTGAGTATGTGGTTCTAGCATGATGGAGCTATTGCTCAATTTGGTTCATACGCACTAATGGGCCACTAGTCTTCTAAGGCGACAGATCAGTCGAAGTAGTCCTGTAGGCTGCTCACCAAGATCATCCGACTACCGTGACTTCAATTTGATTTGTGTGGACAGATGAAACATCCGGTGTATGAAACTGTTCTTGAATGTAAAGACAACTTAATCATAAGACTTTCGGTTACTACTATATAGGTTCGCTATATGCCTGGAAATTACAGAGTGTTTGCCAAAATCTCCCCTGCGTTACTCTTCTTCCATATCCATTGTTGGCAGCTCTTTTGAATAAATATTGCAATTTCTCTTCGAATCTTACTTTTTGCGAAATTGCGCTCTTTAACGAATGTGCATTTCATTTTGAATCCTATTATCATTGATGATTGTTGTTTGTTCTTGTACATACCACCTGAATTCCCCTGTGATATATATTTATATATATTGTTCTGTATTGCAGAAAAACTTGTTACAAAAACTATTAATAAAGATGACTTGTTTTCAGGACATCACATTTATTTCCGCACATCTTTTCAAACATAAATCATACACTCAATTTTCACAAGCACAATTTTTCAACGTTCGTTCTTACATCTTGGAGCCGAACTCAATTCTATTTTTATGTTTGTTGTCAGTAAATCTTCTAAAAAACAAAAATATGACCTGGTGTTGCCAATAGTATAATTTTATTTCTTTGTAACAACTTTAAACATTTAAAAAATATATATCTTAATATATAATATTGAAAAAAGAATCACTTTAAGTTTAAATCGTTTGCTTTTAAAAGTTGAATAGATAATATTTTAAAAAAGTATTACATTAAGATTAAATCTTTTGTTTTTAAAAATTGAATGTATCACAATATATATATATATATATATATATATATATATATATATATATATATATATATATATATATATATATATATATATATATATATATATTCAATATATATAGAAATAAATAGAACCTACTACAATACTTTCAAGAGATATGGCTTGTATATTACTTATATATTAGAGTTTGATCGAATTTCATAACGATCTCATCTTCAGTCTCATATAAAAATTTAAAATACAAGAAAATACTTAATCATTCAATTTAATATTTGGGTTACGAAAATAACAATAAATATATTTTAAATAAACTGTTCACATTTTTTTTATTATGATAATTGTAATTCGATATCATTTATTTTCTGATTAATAAATTGATTAATAAATCATTATGTGTGACTGATCGCTCATCAACTTCGCACTTAGAAGTGACACGAGCGCTATTATGATATTCTGGACTCCCAGTAGTCTGTTGATGGAATCGTTATTTAAGAATATGTCTAAATAGCGAATTGAACTAGAGCTAGTTTTAATTTTTTGTTTTGTTTTAGTATTTACTACAAAGGATCATTGATTACTTCAGAAGTTAATCATAAATTACTTTGCCGGAAATGCGATTACATATTCTAAGCTATTTCCATAGATATATAATTTCTAGATCAATTTGATTTCTTTTCTGACTAAGACAACGCTATGTTTAATTGACTGTTCATTAATTTTGTACTTAGAAGTAACACAAGTTTAGCTGTAACATTCTGGATATTCTGTTTCAATAGATGATGGACTGCCTTATTTTAGACTAATGAGAATCACAAATCATGCTTGAACTAATTTTGTTTTATAACTTTATTACTCATTTAGGTAGAGAATTTGAACATCTCAGAATTTATTACTAACTCTTATATGAAAATAGGACTTTTATGGAAGTTTTCTCTCTCTCCCAAAATTCACAAGAAACTCTGATTTTAAGTTAATGTAGCTCCTCCCCCTACATAAAACTGCGAAATCGTCAAATACAAAGTTGTTACAAGAAATATTTTTATCACACGTTGTATTATAATAAAAAGAAAATAATTTTGAAATTTCTTTCTTCGATAAATAGGTGTAAGCAAATTTATTTATTATATTTATTAATTTTTTAAAATTGAATGCGGTGAAACAAATCTTAATTATGCTTTACTTGAAAAAAATAAACATTTTTAAGACTTTGTTTTTGAAAGTAATATTGAAGTTTTGAAAGTTTCATTGTTTTGCATAAATATTGTACTATCCTAATATCTAAGAACATTAAATGCATATTTACTAAAATATGTTTTCAGATTTCAAGATTTATTTTTAGACAATGCTCATATCAGGTTCCCTCATAAAATATGTTAAAGCACATGGTCTTTAATTGCTAACAAATATAACAAAGATTGCCTTATAAAATCAACGACGTTCGTATTTCTACTTTTTTTCCTTTTAAAAGAAATTATCGAATATTTCTTATTTGTCTCATTTATTCATTCATCTTACTTTTAAAAGCATTCATTAATATACATCAAAGTTAGTGAAAACAGATGCTATTATAAAGACCAATTAGATAAATGTTGATTCTGAAAGTACCTTTCGAATTTGGTAAGTGGAGTCAAAAACATCCTTTTTCGGGGAATTTTTTCTTTGGACGCCTGCCATAAAGTCGTTTAGCAAAGTATTTCTTTCCATTTCTATTAGTCCATGAGGTACAATAAATAATTCGATGAAAACTCAACAAGCGAAACATTAATGGATGCACTAAATAACACGGTTCATGTAAAAGGATATAAAGCTTTAGAAGCAAACAAACGTAATTCCAATTGAAGAACAGAATTTTAGAATAAAACTTTTATAAAGAGGACATGACACAACAAATATCCAAGGAAGATCGATAGAAGAAACATCACTTTACCTTCATACCTTTCTTTTTGTGTGCCAGTTATAATGTTTTATCATATATTTTTACATACATGCATAATTGAGAAAAAAGTAAGAAATACAATATGAAATTTCTGACACTGTAATGTAAATAGGAAAAATAACTAACTTGAACGATAAACTCATGGCTCTATATAAAGCTGTAAAATATTTAACAAAACAATACATTCGAATTTTCTTATTTATGTGAGAAAACTTAAAGGATGTAAAAAAATAACAAATGACAAAGAATATTTCAAATCACTTTGGGGGGGGGGCTAACAAATGTTTTCAAATAAGTTTAAATTAAGCTTGCTTTTATTATCTTAAGTACTTGATTAATTAAAAATTAAAATATAACACTGGATCTGATTCTTGCAACATATTTAAGGCTCTGATTGTTATTTTAAATCAATTAATCTAAAACTGAAACATGAATTTGATTTTAAAAGATATGTATGAGTACTTCGTACAAAAGAACAGTTTTTTAGGGAAAACGTCGCGTATTTTCTTACCCAAATAATTTCCTTGTGGTCATGTTAAAAAAAAACCCACACCCGATAGAAAATTTAGCCAGATAGGACACTTAAAGTTTTATTCACAAATTGGAAAAGTTTTTTATTATAATTGTAACCATCACAAATAAACATAAATTTTCAAACAGTTCAAAACAAAGTGATTGATGAGTAGAATATTTGACAGAAGTCGTTATAACTTATATCGCATGTCAAATTATGTCAAATTACAAATTATATGGCAAGTCAAATTATGAATATAAGAAAAAGGAATGAAATATGAATAATGGCAGCAAAAATAAAATTATTACTATTTTAAAGGTTTTCTTTTATAAAAGATTTCCTTAAATTATTTAGTTCATTAATTTTTTATATTTTTGGAATAATACACTTCATTATAGTTTTTGATGAACTGAATGGGTTAATATTCAAGTAACTTTAATTCGTATACTTTATAGAATGTAAAAACATTTATTCCTTCTTCTAGTATTCAATTTTTTCCATAACATTTACAAATGAGTAATCACTTTTCATGATTCATTTAAAACTTTCTATTATATTAACATAATCTATGAGTTAAATGTGAACTTTTAATGATATATTTTGAGTCTTCACAAGAAAAGAGTGTTGAAGATAGAGGTAATATTTTCTAATTACATTTATGACTATCCGAGAAGTTTTCAAACTTTAAACACAGAAGAATCTATCTTTTATTCAGAACATGCTTTTTATATTTTCAATTAAATAAAGTTTGCATTTAGTTTTTGTGTGTACGTGAAAGAATCAAGACAGAATTCTTTCAGCAATATTGATATAAAAGCAGAAAAACATGAGATGGCTCTTTTATACCATAAAAATATTTTTATTTTGGCATTTCAATTTTATTTGACATTTTTCTTTTTAGCCATAAATAAATTTTGTCACTGTGACATTTTTGATAATTGAAAAAATAAAGCATAGAAATAAATTTTAAATAAAGAGAAGTGAAATAGAACAGCGTTGCTTACAAAGGAAAAAAATAGGAAAAGAAAAAGACGCTTTGGACATAAGCACGATATTTATTGCCTTCCAAAATCAGAATAGAGCAGAGCAAAATTTATGTACAATATACGACAAATTTTTTTACGGAACAAAACGAAACCAAAATACTGCTCAAAATATTGCATTTGATATGGAAACTATTTCCTTAGCATTCAAACTTTAAATAAATACGTTTATTTATTTTTAGAAAATTCGGAAAGACATATAGTTAAATAGAAATTATTTTACAAAAACAAAATTAAGTAGTTTTCAACTATAAAAAAATTCTTAGGAGGATAATTCAGAAGGTACCCAAAATCCCATTGAATTATTAATTGATATTTAATTAATTGTTTCTCTCCATTTCAGTAATTTTTATATTGATTATTGAAATAGAAAATAATTTCTAAGATAATCATAATATAAATTTTCCTAATCGTAAGATAGATAGTTAAGTTATAATTTTGAATTCATAGAATAAAATAGTATGTATTTTCAAAACTGATAGTATTAAGAAATTTCTTGAATAAACAGGACAAAAAATATCATCTGATAACTGTGAGGAAGCTTAATTACTTAATTTTATGTATAAAAAGGGCATTTGATTGATTATTAACCCTTTCGCTATCGGAGGGAGAAAAAATTACTGCTTCTCTGGGCCAGCGGCTTCTTACCGCGGAGTATCACTCTGTGCCCAGACGATTTTAGATACTAAGCCTAATTCGTGAAAAAAATCCTCTGAAATCAACTATTCATTAAAATATTTTGGTATTTACATATCTTATTTAAAATGCAATAAACTTAATATAAACAAAAGAAAAAAGGATTTAATCGAAAATTGAATGCTTTATACATAAAATTACATAAGAAATCATACTTTTAAGAAAATACAAAATATATTTACATATGCTACATACATTTCATTGCGTAATGATGCACCATTACATGGAATATATAGATATGAAAAATAAATCTTATTTTGTTGTATGGTATATTTATAAAAAAAATCAATGCATAGTCCAACGTCATGTGTCTTACACACATATTCTGACGCTTCACGCAAGATTTTGAGCAAAGGGCACATCTTAGTCCTTTTTTTTTACTTTAATGTCTATGTACAGACTTGGATTATTTTCGCTAACTTTACTGTCTGATTCATTCATTATTTAGCAAATATCAGTATCAAATAAATACTTTCTTTTCGTCATGACTATCGCTACAAATAAAAACTGACTGAATGAAATGAACAGCTGAGAGCATCTGCTACCTAAAGCCTTAACCCCCATAAAGGGTCATAAATTATCCTTCGAACTTCTAAGAAGTAAGCAAGAATGAAAAAAGTAAATTGAAAGCAAGTGCGCGCTTTAAATCATGTCATTACATTTAAAGAACCGAGCCACAATATGTGCTTTTAACAATAACCCCCTCCTCCTGATACCCAGAAGTGAAATCCAAGCCCATATAACTAAGGTCAATATTCCAAATAACCTATCTATATAGATTTCGCGGTAATGTAACACTATCTAGTATTAATAAGAAAATCAAAGAAAACGTTCTCTTTAAGAGTATCACTATTGATACGCTGGTCTGCAGAAGGCATTCGGGAGCGTATCTATTGTGATACGCTCAGCACAGTAGAGCCATCGCGAGAGTATCAAATGTGATACGCTGGTAGTGAACGGGTTAACATCACACTAAGAAGCACCACATGGACTCTGGGTGTCGGTCATTTTAAATTTTATCATCGGTCAAGTGACGAGGACCAAACCTGGGCCGGCATTCCCTCTCACATCTTTTACTATACTTTGAATCTTCAGTCAGAACGGGAATTTCACCCACAATTCGTTGGAAAGAGCCCCGTCCATGAATTCGCGAGCATGACCACTCGGAAAACGTGTCTGTGATGAAAAGTGATTGATTGACTGGTTTTATTGACATCACATTAGAAGACATAGCTATTGGTAGAATACGCAAGGAGACAGAATTCTCCCAAGGGATCAGAGTTACTAATTGCCCCCCCCCCGGAGATATAATCACCCTCGCACACTGAATTTACTGGCGAAACTTTTTTTTTACAAAAATAAAGGGTAAGATATAACAGTATATGTCGGAGCAGAGAACAAAAGATAAAATATAATTTTGAAATTCAAAACAAAATAAAATTCTACAATGCGCTTACAGAGAGTTACGTCATAATTATATTTCAAATATTTCATTTTCTATCTTTTTTTAGAATATGTATCAATAAGTATTCCATTGACTTATTGATTTCCTGCTAATAACGAGTGCAGACACAATGATTCATACCACAATCAGACAACGAGTGACGGTGGTCCACACCTGTGGTACAAATAATTACACTAAAAGAAAAATGAAAAATACAGAAATGATGCACTAAACAAAATATACATGTATATCCAAGATATACAATTATAAGCACATAATAAAGAAAATTTAGAAATGCATTCAAATATTAAAACAGTTAAGGAATTTCTTGGGTAATTTTACGAGACTTAAGAAAACAGGATTTGAGCTTGAAATGAAAATTAGTATTATCACTCAAAGACTTTAGCCAAATAGAATTTTCTTCAATACTTGGATAGTTTAAATTAAAACATTTGGTTAAGGGAAAGAGGAAACATAGTGGTCAGCATCTTGAACAGAGCCACGGGAACATAAATTAGCCATTTAATTAAAACATTTGAGTTTCAAATTATTAAAACCGATTTAAAAAAAAAAACAATCAAAGGGACCATTTAAGAAGAGAGTAATGAGATCTGAATTGGAATAAAGATTTCAAATTTAATCTTGGAATATAGGATTAAACCCGAATACCAGTATTACAAGTTGACTACCATAGTTCTCAGTCAGAAAGTAGGTTATTTCTTAAGATCACATTAATATGAAACCGAAGGGTAGAGACATTCCTTTTCTCATCATCAGTGACCGTGAGTTTTGCATTTGAATCTTCAGTTTATTAAGATAATCTTCAACGGTGTACTGAGCCCCAGTATAAGTCGTAAAGATCAAAGTAGTTTGTTAATTTTTCTTTAATTATATTAGCAAAAACTGATTTATTCCTTCTACTCTGTAGTAGCAATATTTGTGATAAGCTGTCGGAATAAATGGCAACTTTGAAGTTATAAGAGACGGTCCACAATAAGGCTAATGCGAATGCCAAAACCTCGCCCATGAAAATTGAATTACAAGAACTGAATTTAAACATGTAGACCATCTCGGCAAAAGACACACACGGTAAACACAGTTTCGGACACAATCTTTGGTCAGATGGTGTAATTTTCCCTCTCGAACGGTTCTGAAAATTTGTTTGGATAAAAACTGGTTTTTTAGAACGAACAGCCATCAATGATATACTTGAAGTGAATGGGGTGTTATTAATCAGGTTAAAATAATAGAATCATGCTGCTTCCAAATTTAATATTTAAGAAAATGAAATCTTAAGGTAAGATGAATATGGGGAACACTGACAAATACCTGCAAAGAAGTTGGAGACGTCTAATAGGCATTAGTAGTTTTTAAAAGGTAAATTCTCTGAATGGAGGCTAACTTAGTAATTTGAGAAGAGAATAAAGTCAGTCTCCCGCATCATTAATATTCTCATTAACTGATAAGAACTATAATTTATGATTTTTGGAAATGAAATCACCGAAGGAAACTTTATTAAAATTTAATAAGATGTTATAATTTTTTTTATTAAGTTAGTTATAGTAGGGTTTCAGGACAGCTGAAAGTCAATTTGAATAGTGAAATACTTATAAATTTACAAATTTCAATGCATGAGTTGCTTAGTTTGAAATTTGTGTTAAGATCATATACGATGCCACCACGAACTTGCTTGTTACGGATTGATGGACATCTAAATACAACAGAGGCGGTTTTTTCAATTGAAATCTCTAAATTTTCCCGAGAAAATTGCTCAGCAGTAAGATTAATTAAAATATTGGAGTTATGCTCAAGGCCTGTTCTTGAATTTCTGGAGTAAATAACCACCAGATCATCCGCAAAAGTTTGAACTGAAAGGATTTCACCATTAATATCCTAAATATAATTAAAATATAAGTTCAACATAGCGGGTTCAAGCACTCAACCCAGTGATCAACTTTAATTAATTTGATGCTTTTCCGAATAATTAGAATTAGAAAATTTTTTTGTTTTATTAGAAAAATAAGGAAATTTTTGAAAACAGTTTGGAAAATGAAAATTTCTATAAATTTTAAATAGAATAGGCCGATTTATATTGCCGAATGAACAAATGATATCGTTAAAAGTGTTAGCAAATGATATCGTTAAAGTCAGTAAAAAGTTACAAATGATATCGTTA
>BMAW01086557.1:558937-583767 GCA_019974015.1 Nephila pilipes
CAATTTATCTCCACAAGTTTTTACATTTGCATATGAATGAATGGATCATCAATAAAAAAAATAATTGCATTCATAAATGAATGCAAATAAGGAAAATACATGGTTCGAAAAACTAACTATATTCGTCCTTTTTTTTAGAATCATTGGTACAAATCAACTACTGCATAATAGGTCAAGTTTTGTGCAGTTTTTTTTTTTAAACTAATTTTTAACTATTCTAATAATTTCAGCACTCATTCAACGGAGCATTGTATTTTCTAACACTCACTTTTTTCGGTACATGCTTTAATTTTGTTACAAAAAAAATTATTTTCCTTTTTCGAATACTGTTATTAGAGTATAACTCAAAATATTCTTTTTTTTTTTTGAGTGTGTAGTTACAGTGTTTTGTGTTTGTAATTAAAACTTTTGATAAAAAAATTTATTTCCCACCGCTATAATGAAAAGAAATTATCGAACAAGGATGAGTTGAATTCTATTTCAAAATATATTTCTACCATTTTTGAATTACTTATTCATGCTAACTTATGGGAAAACAGTTCCCTAAAATGAGAGCATGTAAAAAAATTATATACCCTTATCTTAAATATAGAACTTTTAAAATATATGTACAAACTTTCATAGTTGCAGCGTATTATTTTAATTTTCTTTCATAGAATGCGCCATTTTATTTCATTGACCTTTAAAATTTTTTTATTCTTTTTATCTTTTTCACGACACCATGCATTTACAATTCCAAGTCTTTTTTATAAAAAAATATAAGATATCGAATTTATTCTACGCATGCAATAAGGATTTTGATAAATAGTTCTTTCTTAAAAACAACCTTCAAAATTAGATGTAACAATTCTTTTTACTGTTTTTCGAAGCAACTGATAGAAAAAAAATAATTGCAAAAATGTAAATGATAGTATTAGAACCAAATCCATACATAGAATTGTGAAAAATGATTCTAAGAAATTAAGAAAAAGATAACTTAAAAATATTAAAATTCACTGTGGTGAAAATTTTAAAACATTATAATATCTTGAAAATAATAAAAAACTTAATTAATTATTTATTTAAAGATGAAGTTTTTTCTTTCTTTCTGGAATGCATATTTTATGTGTATCCATATATTGTGAAAAAATTATTTTCTTATAATTTTACAAAATTGCTCAACTCAGGTTTGTAAAAAGACACCAATAGTCAATGTAATAATTAAATCTCATAAATTTGCGCAATGTAATTGAACATAATATGTTTATATGAAATCATTAAAATTGTCATTCTATAATTCTAATATCAGTTAATAATTTCAGTAAGTTTCTGTAATGTTAAAACAAATTGTGGATACTTACTTATGTGTAAATTGTCCGCAAATTGCATTATAGATTACAAATAAATTTTTAAGTAGTTTTACAGTCTTAGTTGATAATAGAAATAATAAGCTGAACAACTTTTAAGTATGGTTTTTATCTGTGCTGGTAATATCTGTTTTCTTTTGCATTATGCAAATATGAAATTATCCTACTTTATGCAATCAAAGTAAAAGAAATTGCTTTCTGTTAAAAATATCTCTTAAATTCATAAAATTTTTCACGATAACATTTTTATACAACATGCATTTTTTCTAAAACTACTAACTCGAACAATAATATAAAAAGATTAATATAAATCAGAAGATAAAAAATTATTTCCAAATAATGAGATGTGTACGATATAAAATAATCCATTAATTATTTATTCTTACAGTAAAAAAAAATCTTATTTTAGGTATAATATTTAGCACAAAAAAATAGAAATAATACAAACTGTTTGCTTAAGAGAAATTAAAATTTTTTATTTAAATTTTATATGAAAAATTGAGCATATCAATTCACACATTTTGTACTTTTAATAATATTTTCATAGATTACGCCAAATTTTTATACTCGTAAAAAATTTGCTCAAAATAATAAGAAAATATCAAATTGAGAAAAATAAATCATTTTATTTCAAGTAAAGTGAAGTTATTAGTCTGTGATATATTAAAAAAAAATGTTCGAAATTATTTCTGTTACAAAATACTTCAAGTTAAAGTAAAATATTGCAATTCAAAATCACAAAAAGGGAGAAAAAAAGGGATTATTCAAGAAGCGTGTACAAAGGCGGTCTATCACTAAACCCGAATACAAAGAGGTAAGATTGCATTTTACAGGCTCTATGGCGTTTCGAAAGCTGTTACGAGGGAGGAACTCTTGGTCGATTTCACGACCAACCCCGTCCTTTAAGATACTGTTCCTTCTGGTCGCGAACGCGACCGCCCGGCCTCTAAAGGTTAATCTTCAAAACATGAAATTTGTAATTGTAAATAAATTTACATACATACATACATACATATATATATATATATATATATTTAAAATTTCTGCTTTTATTATTATTTTGAGTAAATAAGTTTTCCTGAATAAATTATTCTTTGCATTCTAGAATATGATTCCCTCTTAATTTTATTTTAGATCTATTTTTCATTCTTAATGATGATTTTATTACTTATTTTAGTTTTTAAAATTTGTTAAACATTGCTTTTTTGAATACTTTTTCTTAAATATTTTATTAAGAATTTTAAGAAAGGAATTTTTTTCGATTTATTTAAATCAATCAAATTACTAGTATAAATTTTTTTTAAATCAATCAATTAATTATTACTTTGACGGTGAATTCTTTCATGAATTGGAAGTGGTAAAACTGAGCATATGTATGAAATTTGGTTAGTGTTTAATATGTTTTTTTTTTTAAATTTTGTTAACGTTTAATTTATTTCTATAATTGTTTAAACTGTTCCCAGTTTACTTTTGATGAAATTTTTATATTACATTTTAATAAAGAATTCTTACTTTTTAATTAATTTTTGGTTTAGTTGATATTTCTCTTTTTTATATATAATTATAATAGGTTTTGTAATATTTTGGATTTTTATTTGTGTGTAATTTAGCTGCTTACTGTTAAATTCAAGATGATAATTTGCTTACCTTATTTTTTTCATGGTTGTTTTTCTAAATTAGATGATTTTTTGTTTATTACCAATTTTTTTTATAATGTAATGCACTGAAGTGTGATGGTTTGATAAGTAATACCTGTGAAAACATACGTTATTCCATTTCAAATATTGTACAGTATTAATTATATTATTTTAAATATTTGTACATCCTTCACTTGGTTTTCTCTTAAATTTTCTGGATTTTAAGTTTTGAATTATTATACTGTTTAGTTATTACAGAAAAAATTTATCTCTCCTTTGAATTAATATTATTTTTGAAATAATTAGTTTTTTATATCTTTTAATAATACAGATTCGTACTGTTGTTTGTGTTTCAATCTTATATAAATATATATTTTTACACATATATTTGATCTTAAATTCCAGAATCACCCAAATTAATTGTCTAGAGTTTGTTGCAACATAAAATATATTTTCCGTTTTTCTGCCCTTTTCAAGAATTAGTTGGGTTTTTTATAAAATGTTTTAAGTTTCATATACTTTAAATTGTATGTTATTTATTTATTTTTATTTACTTTATTTCTATATATATATATATATATATATATATATATATATACAATATAAACACCCATGGACAAAAAAAATTAGCGCACCAAGGAGTCGTCAAAATGAAACGAAATTGTACATACGTAATGACTATTTTGATATAAGTAAATGATTAGAAAATCAAAGAAAAAAGATCATTTATTTCAGAGAAAATGGCAAAAGAGCGGAGAATTTAATACCCTGTTGACTCCCCTGTAGCGCGAATGCACGATGCGATACGATCGGGCATTGAGGCATACAAGTTCTGTATGATGTCTTGAGACATTTCGTTCTGTATTTGTTGTAACCTTGCCTCTAGATCGTTAAAACTCGTGGGATGCCCAACACGCCATCCCAAATTCCCAAATGATCCCAGATAAGTTTGATTGGAGACAAATCTGGGAATTAGGCGAAGGAAGGGTAGTAACAGTGATGAGACAGTCTTGTGATACCCTTGCCGTGTGAGGCCGAGCATTGTCTTGTTTAAAAATGGCTCCTGGGAGCCGTTGCATAAGTGGCAACACATGTGGTTGCAGGATGTCATGGACATACCCCTGGGCTGTCATGGTGAAATGAATCAATACTAGGGGTAACTGTGTATTGTAAGCAATGACACCCCATACCATCACACCAGCTGTAGGAGCGGTGTGTCACTGTAAAGCAAAGGAAGGTTGGAGGAGTTCACCAAGGGGTCTCCACATATGAACACGATTGTCATCACTGCTGATATCGAATCTGGATTCGTCGCTAAAGACGACCTGGTTCCATTCCGCTACAATCCAGTTTCCTCGTGCGCGGCACCAATCCAAACGGAGGCGTCGATGGATGGGCGTCAGCGGCAGCACACGAAATGGCTCCGCGATCCCAAATGTTATTCCACCAGGTGCCTTCGTATGGTTCGAGAAGACACAGGGTCCCCTTGTGAAAGTGTTACCTATGCCTAGATGGTGGCCGATGAAGCAGTTCGATGTACTCCTGCATTTCTTACGATGTGGCGGTCTTCTCGAAGACTGGTCTTTCGAGGGCGTCCTGAGCCTGGTCTTCGTGTAAATGAAATCTCTCGGATTTATTGGTCCCAACACCTCCTCACAACACAATCAGAGCGGCCTTATTGACGAGCTACTCGGCCACCTGATCACCCAGCTTGCATCATGCCAATGATTCTCCCCCTCTCAAACTGCGACAGCTGCTCATATTGTCTTCGAAAACGACGTAATGGCATGTCTACCTCAGCTCTTCGTTTGTAAACGATTCAGGACACTCAAATAAGCTTCGGTTACCTGTTCTATACTCCACGAAGAACGACATTAAATGCCCTCTACCTGCTATACGTAATGCGCAATCACGCTATATTTCTAGTCGTTTGCATATCTCCCCGACATGTACCTTCATGCCAAGTTTCGTTACGAACCCGCAATTATTTCTTGGTAAGCTAACTATTTTGTCCATGAGTGTATATATATATATATATATATATATATATATATATAAATATATATGCTTATTTTTTTTGTATATACCTATGTTTATTCTTGAAATACTCATTTAAAATCCATACAAAATGTAAATTGCATTTCCTCTACTTGAAAATATTTTCAAAAAGGAGTTTCATCTTATTATTTATATTTTCAGAGCATATTTACTTTGGAACCTATTAATAAAAATTTTAGAATTGAGTTCAAATACATGTACTCAAAAATGGAAATTGTAAGCAATTTACGAAGTTTGCGAAGTAACTTATTTGTCGTTTATATGTGTTGCTGTGTTTTCATACCGATTCTTGTAAATGCAAACAGGAATATAAAATTTCTGACCTTTCTTTTTAATTGCTGAACATTCTATCCAATCAAAATTGAGAAACGTGTTTATCCTTTCAATCAATTCTATTATTGCATGTAATTTAAGATAAAGTAATTTCTTAATAATTTACTTTAAGTTTTTGTAAGTTATATAAAATCTTAAATATTTTTTTTTCCAAAATAAATTTACATTTCATAATAATATATAATATTTAATAAAGTTTAATCTACTTGAATGCTCAATTAAAAGGATTAAAATGATATCAGTAATACCATATATCATGTAAATTTAGGAGGCGCTAAAAAGTTATAGATATATTCGTGGATTAGATTTTAAGGCGTTTTAAATATGTAAGGATTTGAATAAAAATGTAAAATATATTCCAATCGTTTAAGCTTTAAAAAGTTTTAATTTCTCAAATATCATCAAACAAGCGAATTATTCTTTTAAAGATGGAAATGATTTTATTTGCATAGTTATACTATGAAGTTTATCACACTAACAAAAATAATAGTTGTGTATTCAAATAATATTAGTTTTTTCAGATTTTTTGTATAATGAATAATCAAAAAAGTGTGCGGGTATTTGTTTCATTTTCAATAATGGTGTAACTAATCTGAATATACTTTAATGTGTAATCTATAATCATGGTTTTTAATGTTGTCAAGACATACGCCACGCTAACTTTTTTGTCAACTTATGATATGCGGCATTTAGACTTAACGGGATAATAGGCTTGCGGGAAATTTGGCTCCGAATGCTTCATAACCGAAAATAACAAAATTGTGCCTCTACTGGCGCAGACTGCATCATGTCCTAATCTATTACGTAACTAAGAAGAGTTTCATTTTTTTTGATAGGTAAATCCGATATTTTTACCAATGTCAATAATGAAACTTAGAAGCAATTTTTCAGGGAATTATAGTAGTCAAGTTTATGTAAGCTTGATAAAAGCTCAATTTAATTAAATATCACTTCATACCCATTGAAATACTAACAAAGACGAGATAAAAGAATTAGAATTAGAGGGAATTAGAGTAGTCAAGTTTATGTAAGCTAGATAAAAGCTCATTTTAGTTAAATATATCTTCATACTCACCGAAATACTAACAAAGACAAGAAAGAATATCTATCAAAAAAGAGCATAAGAAAATGTAAAAATCTATTTGGGTGTCGGAAACACCTGAACAAAGGGAACATCTCCTATGAGTGTTTCTACTTCTAAGGTGAGGTAAACTTAGTTGTACAGAGAGAGTAGTATGCAGCAAGAGCATATGATAGCTTCTACGTTAAAGGAACTATATTATATACTGTCAAGCCTTGCGATAAGAGGTGATAATAAGCATTCTCTTCAATTTTTAAGCATCACGTAGTCAGCTCATAGTTTCTTAAGTTTTGTGGACTATTTAATACGACATATTGAAACCATTCATTTCTCAAGAACGAAATTTTGGTCTTAAATGTTCCGTGTACTATTGAATAAGATTACATGAAATAATAGATAACAGAATTTTAGGACATGAAGTGTATAAATGTATAAAAATTTTATTTTATGTTATAATTTTTTTTTCCCAATTGAACTTAATGATTCGTTTTTATTTTCAAAAAATACATTTTTCTTTCTCTTTTGTAGTTTTAGAATTGAAAATTAATAATTTATTGATCAATGTAATAATATTTGATACAAAAAAGAGTTAATTAAAAAATTTGATATCATCAAATATTTCGGACAAACATGTGATAACAAGGACTGAATAAATTCATAATTTCAAGGAATTTCATAATTTTATCAAATCTGAAAAATTCTTGGAAAACAATGTTATAAAAATTGAAACTTAAATTTATTTCTAATTTAACTGCGAAAAAATATCTAATGAGAAAAATATTTCATAATATACATAGTGTAATTAATTTAATTAGTCCATTAAATCCAGTTTGGTTTGCTTTTGAGCCATGGACGTTATTGGAAAATGTGTCAACGCGAAAAATCAAGAAAATAGCCTTTTTTAACAGTTATCATAACTTTTTAATTTTTTCTCCCTAATTTTTTCTCTTTTACTAATTTTTCTTCCTTTTATATGGTTTTTATGCTTTGAAGTTGGGTAAAAAAATTGATGTAAGTGAATTTGATAGCGAGTTAAATGCAAAGTTCATTAGACTACCATACCTTCCGTAGATCTTATTTAAAGCAGTAACTTCTGTTGACAGAATGCATCTGTTAGGATTGAAATAGATTTTAAAGCATCCTTGCAACATTGCCTTTTAACTTAAGCTCCCAAATATATCGATACAAAAACTTTTTATTACAATTTAATATTTAAATTACTATGCAAAAACATTATCATGATAAACATCATTACTTCATGCAACTGTTTGTAAATTGAAGTAACTGAATTCAAAACAAAAGCAAAAAGAGCAATCTAGCTTTGATGACTTACAAAATGGTTCGATTCCTATAGCCACTTTAGAAAGCAAACTTAAGATTTTATTCTTTTTTTTTTCGTCTACGAACCAAAATGACATAAAATATACTACTTACAGTATGAACTGAAAACTATATTAACCCCTTCATGCATTTATTTTTCCTAAACAGTACTCTAAACCTCTAAAGAAACATTATTTGGCACATTAAGCGTATCGAAATGCAACAACAGCAAAAGAAGAAAGAAAAGAAAAGCGAAATATCGGTCGCAAAATCACAAGCGGGTGAAATTTATGCGAAATTCGAATGAATGAAAAAAGAAAACTATACAAATCGTAGCTTTTATATCGGATAATTGAAGCCATTTTCAGCATTCTAGATGAAAATTGACCACGAGAAAAATCCTTCGACATTAATACAAAACCACCATTTGGAATAATAGCGTTGGAGGGGAAGGGAAGATAAAAAAAAAATTGAAAGAAAAAAAAATGAGAAAACGACGGGGCGAAGAAGACACGCTTTTTGCTCGTACATCCTTAATTTACGGTTCTTTTGAAGCTGAAAATCGAAGTACTTTTTAACGAAGCGGTAAAATGGCTTCTCCGATTGCCTTTCATTCAAGCGAGGACATTGGTTTATTTGCAAGAATGCACTCTATAAAGGAAAAGTGGAATAAAAATATTAAATAGCTTTTTCATGTATGAGTAGAAAGCGAGATTTTTGAACTGGAATGACAATTGAAGTTAATAAAGTTTTAAAGGAAGGGAAGGAATGATCATGGAAATGGGACTGGGCTTGTATTTTAAAGTGATGATTTAAAAAGAGGCTGAAAAAGATATCAGAAATAATTTCTGTCTCTTTTTTTATGATACTTTAAATATTATATAGCGTTTTCTAATAGTAAAGCATATATTATCATATTTAAGTTTGCATGAAATTTCGATTAAAAATGTTAGTAAATAATGAAGAAACCATCATGGTATGTAAAATATTCTCAGAAATTTCCTTAATTTTATATAAACATATTTTAAATATATTATAAAAGACTTCGGGAATTTTTAATTTTAATTGTAATAAAATCAGAAAATTACTTCTTTTTTATTCTGTAAAAATTTAAGTAAAGTCTTTCATTGATCAAAATGTACAAATAGAAATCTGTACTGCAAGTATAATTTAAAGTTTAATGTAAATGTTATTCATAAAAAGGATTTTATCTTATTAAATTAATAACTAAAATTCAACAAATGCTGATAAAATAAGAATTGTAACCTACAAAAGAGTTTTTCAAATCCTTAAAAATAATATGTATTATTTACGAGTAATAACGAAGGCTTTTGTCATAACATCGACAAATAGTTATAAATGTTAAGAATTTTTAATTGTAGATGTAATTATCGAAGAGAAGGAAATCACACATGATAATAATAGAATAAAATAATTATGCAATTGAGTTAGTTTAAATATATTTCCGTCAAAATTAATTTATTTGCATAAAATTATATTTTAATAATGAATTACAATAGTTGATGTTATTCTGTGTAAAACATATTATAATAATTTCTATCAATATAATATCTGAATATCTTCGTTACATTATTTCCTTTAATATGATTGAATCTTCAAGAATTTTTTTAATCTACTTCAAAAAGTAAATAATTATGATAAAACACAAAATTAACTTTGATAAGTATGAAATGTATGTGGTAAACAGTGGTTGTTCAGAGATCATTATACTAAGCTTTATATATACATACATTAAAATTTATTTAATTTCACTTTAATATTAAATGAAATTAGTTTTATGATTTTATTAGAAATGTACACATTGCCAAAAATGTACGAAGTTTTCCCAACAACAAAAATTTATTCGTCTCTAAATTTATCTGATAAATACCAAACATACTAATTTGTATATCCATAATTTGTACTATTTTTAAATGCTAATAATTAAGTAATTTTAATTTCTGAAACTAGTTGTTCTAATAAAAATTTTAAAACAATATAAAACGTGAAATGATATATAAATGATTGTTTATGCACTAATTTCAAATTTAAACAATTTTAATTTTGATTTGATGATATATATGTACATTTTTTTCATCCCCAAATATACACGCGACACATTTAAAAAAAGGTGCATTTTTCGATATATATTTTGAAAATTACACCCAGTTTGAATACATTTACTCAATTATTAGTAACATGATCATTTGAAAGCACGCACGCACGCGCGCGCACACACACACACACACATGTATATATATACCTAACGAACGTTTAATCTAAAAGTATCTACTCTAAATATATCAAGTTTAATAAAAAAAAATGCGATTAGCATTTTAAGAGCATAAAATGAATAAAAATAATTTTAATAATTGACTTCTTAAATTTTACAGAAAAAAAAACATTTAAAAGGAATACCCTTTTTCTTACGAAAATTTTGTAAAATTTGTGTTTAATTTAATAAAGTATCGATAATTCCTCTTTTAATGACCACTATAAGCTAAATATGTATAGAAGTATTTGTTTAGAATTTGAGTGAAACAGTGGATACAAAACAAGCTCAATACATAGTAAAGTAAAAAGTAAGCTATAGCATAAAGATTAAAAAAAAAGTATATATTAGTTGTGCCTTAATTATAAACTTTTTGAATATGTTTTAAAATGATAAATTCAACAATTATCTAATGTGCGTAATTGTTTCTAAAACACGATGTGATGTATATTAATTACTTGACTTCATATTAATCATAAAATATTCTCTTACTAGAAATGTTGTTTCGAAGTTTCATTCCTTTATTTAACATTTTTCAAAAGACTAGTTTTTAAATAAATATAATTATCTCCAAGCCAGCAATATTTATTGCATTATATTTAATCAATATTAAATATTGATTCTAATGGTTCCTATACATCTAAAAATAAATAGCATACTTTGTTATACTTTTGAATCCAAGGTAACTGATTGTAACTCAAAAATTCTGAATGATTCATTGGATTATTTGATTTAAATCTGAAGAGATACAGTGAGGGAAAATAGAAGGGTTGAATTCAAAGAAGTATAATTGACTTTTGCTGCCAAATTCTGCGTAGCCAGTATTCCAGAATGAATGATACTTTTCGGAACCAGCGCCACATTTTGTATGTATTTTTCTAGTCACGTTTTATTGTTCAATACGTTGTTGATCTCTTACAAGATTCTGGTAAGCACGAAGCGTAGGAATCTGGTATCCTTTGTGGATAGAATGATTGACATATCACATCCTCTCAGAATATTGATGAAAATGGAACCATCTTATTTATTGTGAAAACATTTGTAGTTCTATATGGATAAAATACTTTACTACATCAAAATCATTATTGTTAATGAGAAAAATATTGTCTATGAGCTTAAGACATTGTTTTAAGGGAGGTGGAAAGAATTCATATTCAATGAATGACACAGCACATCCTCTCAAAATATTGATGAAAATGGCAACGTCTTATTTGTTGTTTGATACCGATAAGAACACTTTTAATTTATCAAATTCATCATTCTTAGTGAAAATATATCGCCAATGAACTTAAAGCTCTGTTTTTAGATATAATAAAAATTTACTTTTACTGGCGAATGTCAATACAAAAACTTAGTGTGAAAAAAACATTTAGAGTTTTAGGAAATATCTTTATTCAATTCTTATTCTCTTTCACTACATCTTCAAAAAATATGAAGTTAATGCAGACATTTTTTATCTCTTCCCAAAAAACTTTTTATTTCATTTTCCTTGCTTATAAAAGGAAAAAGGACTTTGTTTCAATTTTAGTTTTTCTGTAATTTTAAATTAAATACGTAGAGTTTATTAAAATTGTTATCTTCAACCATTATTTACAACGTTTCAACAGACTCACCTTTTAGAACTTCATAAATTTGAGAGCTGTTTGAATAACATTGAAATTTTACTTATAACTATTAAAAGAAATTAAATGCTGAAAATTTCAAGAATTATGTAATTAAGAAAAGGAGGATATTTTTTTGAAAAATATATACTGTGATTGATAGACTATCATTCCATCTTCACCTCAACTTGCATATTTTAAATTCAATTTTAAAACACGTTTTAGGTCTAGAATTATCGAGACTAGTCATCTGTGACCCAAGATGTGATTTTTTTCTCTTTTCATAGTTGTATTACAAAATTAATCTTTTAATTATTTTTACATTTTCCTAAATATTCAGTCTAATGCCTTAAAGCGATTTCGTTGAATTCCAAGGAATATTTTTTTATTTACATGTCTGTGTACCTACAACTTCCATGCGGGGCATAGCTGACCCGAACAAGATAATTGCTTTTTATTTTAACCAGTATTTCAACTCTCCACTTTTCAGTTATAAAATAATTGTATAATATAATTGTATTGCACCTGCATTTTGAAAAAGGGTGAGAAGGAGCAGAGGGTATGTCCACACATCTGGCGTGTACCTGTAAGGAAGATGTGTGGACTTTTGTGATTGAAAGCTATTGTATCTTTGTATTGGGATGTTGTAAAATGATTTTGTCTCTGTTATAGGCTAGAAATTAAGTAAACGGAATATTTTCTCTGTTGTAAACTGAGCAGAATGAAAAATAATTAGTGGCATTCCAGCTTTGCATACGTTTAATGTTGTTACCTAACAGAAGTAATCTTTCAAAAGAAGGAGCTTAAAAT
Organism: Nephila pilipes; assembly: GCA_019974015.1. Lineage (NCBI taxonomy): Eukaryota > Metazoa > Arthropoda > Arachnida > Araneae > Nephilidae > Nephila > Nephila pilipes. Next base: position 571,396 of record BMAW01086557.1, read on the forward strand.
TGCTAAATGAACTTTCAGAAAATGGTCCTAATGAACGAAAATATATAGGATGATAATAATGAAAAGTGTTCTATAAATGACGAAAGAAATATTGTAAAAAAATGTTCGTATAATTTCATCATCTGAATCCAGTTCAAGCGACAGTGAACTAAATGAAAATATTACAAGTAAATGCAATTCAGAAATTCATAAAACAACGAAGAATTGTAAAATTGCTTAGGAAAAATAAACTAATAAAGAAGAGCAATCATCCCTTCTAAGTGATTTGCAATAAACTAAACATGGAACTATGTGGAAAATGCGTCAGCAGTGTTCAGTTTCTACTGATTGACGACATATTCAAAATAATCTAAGAAAAGGGGACCTACACCATATTCCAAAATAAATATTGCTATTAGCAATCCCATAACTTACATGAGACTTTTCATAAATAATAAAATTTTGAGTATCATAAAGAAATGTACAGAAGTTGATGCAAGATCAAAATTAAATAATGAAACTTAGAGCATTCCAGTCGAAGTACTACATTCCTTTATTGCAATATTATATGATAGAGTAACTTTAGCTGCAAAAGGGGTTTCCTTCGCTACCCTTTGGTCAAAGACTTGGAGTGACAATGTTTTCCCTTCAACTTTGTGCCAGAACAGATTTCTAGAAATCATGCTTTATATGTGTTTTGACTTAAAAATTTTAAGATCAGATATATTGAAAGATGATAAGTTCGCATTAATACCAGATGTTTTGAATACGTTTTTAGAAAATTGTTTGATGTCTTACAAACCAGGGGAAAACAGTACTGCAGATGATCAGTTCTTTCCGTCAAAGACACGCTGAAGATTTTTGCAAGATATACGAAACTTACCTGATAGATTTGGCATCAAATTTTGGTTGGTATTAGATTTGAGTTCAAAATACACATAAAATACATTTCCAAATTTAGGAAAAAATTATTCCAAATCAACTGTTCCAAGTGTTGGTGAAAATGCTGTTCTTAAGTTTGTACATCCTTTTCTGAACACAGGAAGAAATATAACAAGTGACATTTTTTTTACATCGCTAAAACTTGCAGAAAACCTAATAGAAAGTAGTTTGAGCTATGTCGGAACAACAAAAACAAAGTTCCAAAATCCTTGAAGGAAACAATAAAAGAGTTATATTCAACAACCTTCATGACACATAAGTAACACCATACTTATTTCTTACCAATGTAAAAAACACAAAATATACTTCTTATCATATTGCATTCTTTATTATGAGTTAATCAAAATTAGAAAATAACTCCCGAAATAACAATTCTACAAAATTTTGAGTCGCTGTTGTAAATCAGAGGGCAAGAGAATATTCCGTGAAATCCGCATCAAGGCATAGGCCTATGCATGTTTTTTTAAAAATATTTTAGATCTAGAGGCGATCAATGTATGAGTAATTTTAAAGGATGCAACAAGTTCTAATCTGAATAGAAGAGTCTGTATTCTTAAATTAGCAGAGGAGCTAAGAGAGAAATATTTTGCGAAAGAACTAGAAATTGTCCATCCTAGTACTACTGCAGAAATTTGAAACAAACGAAAACGTTTCCAGATAAAGCAATGCAATGACAATAAATCTAGTACTTTGTATGAAGTATTTTAAAATTTGTATGTGGATTATGCACAGAAAAAATAAGGTAGAACGTTTATAATATTCTGTGTGAAATGTTTGAAGAAAAAATAGCATAATGTAAGTAAAATGTTACGTATATTTAGTTTTTATTGTGATTTAATATCTTATAAATTTGTAGGAACAAGATGAGATTTAAATTCCTTAAAATATATGTTATTTAAAAGATATTTTTGCATTTCATTTTATACAACCTGCTTATACCTTAAAGTATATATATTCTACAATTAGAAATTAAAAAAAAATTGATGATAATGTCTTGTGTACTAAAATTTCTGTTATATAACATTCTAGAAGCTAAATTTTATAAATTAATTATTAAAACCATTGTATTCATCATAAAACACTTTATTTTCTGTCTGTATTATCATAAAAATAAGAAAAAAATAAGAATAACATGAATGAAGTCCATGGGTCGGCTATGACCAACTCCGGTGATTCTAAGTGAACCAAAAATAAAGTGATTCTAGTGTTAACACAGAAAATGTGTTCACCTTATTAATATCATCATAATTTTATTTCTTTAATCTATCGAATATATATTAAAACCATTTCATCAGCCATTCCCTATTTTTTTTTAAAAAAAACTGATAGATCAGCTTTATTTCATATACACCGTAATGTGAACACAAAACTTCAGTTGCTAAGGCAAAAAAACTTATTTAAGGAGTGTTTCTAAACACAGATTGAACACAGAACAAAATAAATGCATGCGTGAGTTATAATGACGAGAATATTTTCACACATATCGAATACTTTTTTCTAGTTGAATGAATTCCAAAATTTATACAATGCTTGTTCAATAATGTTTTCGTGTTCTTATAACTTTCCGTTACTAGATATATACGTTTTAAACTACGCTTATTATTAATTCAACGCCTAACTACATAAAAATTTCAGAATATTTTCTTCTTAGAGTGTAAAAGGTTTTCAAACAATGATAATCGTTATTATTGAATTCTAAAAGAGTGAACAAATCCTTGTCTAATGTATTCGTAGAAAGAAATGAAATTTTCAAGTGGATGACATAAATTATTACGTAAGTATTATGTGACAGTGAAAGTAATAGCAGTCGAAATGAATAGTCCAGTGGATGAATGATGAGGTACTGTAAAAAGGCATCAGCAACACTAAATCAAATATTTTCTCTCATAATAGTTGATATATAATTCAAATGTCAAATTTATGCAAAATCTTCATTTGTACAGGATAATAAGCGGAACAAGAAGTTCGTTTTTTTAAACAATGCCGCTGTGTTCTTCCTTTATAAGTGAAGTCTTAGAGCTATAATTTTATGTTTAACTGTGATGTTATGTAATGAATTTAGAGCAACATATGAGTTTAAATTTAAAAGTTTCTATCAAGTGGAAACCCAAGGTATAAACTAATACTTTTTTTTAAAAAAAAAATAGCATGAAATAGTTTAAACCTTATGAATTTGATTTATTAACGGATGAAATAAATTTAGAATTAGAATGGATCGCATATTGGAAATCTTCCATTTGACCAAATGAGAAAGCAATGTCAAGAGTAAACTTTCTTCGCAAAGCATTTCATTAATTTGTTATATTCCTTCATATCTTCCCTCTGTGTATCTTAGAAAATGCTTTGATAATATTTGATATTTGTGTTCATGATTGTGATATGGTGAGAATAACATCGAGTAAATATGGTGAGTTAAGTAACTGTTAAATGGTAATTACTCCAAACACTTCATAAACTAATTCATCAGTTATATTTGTTGCTTCGAAACTTAAAAATTGCAATCTTAGTGATGAAAGGCTTAAGAAAATAAGATGATCAATTTTAATGAAGGTTATTAATAATTAAGTAAATTAATAGTAAAATTACTAATTATGTAAAGGTTTTGGACGTTGGATGTAAAGAAGTTGGATGCTTAGTGTTTTATTTTTATTTGATACATTTTTCACAATTTTTATTTACTCATGTTCAGAAATTTTTAGATTAAGATCTAAAGTTTTATAAGATTTATTTAGCATGCTTCATATTATACATATTCATGTTATATTGACGAAAGACCTTATAGGATTGGAAAAAGTATATCAGTTTCGAAATGGCATAAAATTCAGAGACATTTGTACAACAAAGCGATGTTGGGCTATTCGCTATTTTCTCGTCACTAACCTTATCGGACTATTATCGAGTTGAATTGCAAAAAAAAAAAAAAAAAAAAAAAAAAATTACAATTTCTTCCCAATCAAAATGAAACGTGATTAGGTAAATTAGACGAAGGCAGAAATGAAATGAAGTGACTCAGGTATAATGATATATAATTGTTACGCAATTAATGGAAAGAAAAGGTGAAAGAAGATAAGGATTGGCAACCCAAGCATTATTACTGAGCTCAAAAGTGTTCTGTTATCTTTTTGGATTGAAGTGAATTCCACTAATGTCATTAATTTATGTGTTACTGTTGAAGATAGGTATAAAATTATAAACGAGAGTGGGACTGGTAAGAGATAGATTTCTCATTTAAAATATAAATTTGGACTGTGAATTAGAGCAGATTTTTAGAGTGATTGACCTTGGATATTCTGCATTGATAATAAATAATTTTCTTTGTTTAGTCTTGTGTGTTCTCAATTAGAGTATTGTCACGTTCGTTATATATATTAAATTGAGGTACGGTACAAGGGTCAAATAATGACGGACACAATCCATAACATTACATCAAAGACTTATGAAGTATGATAGAAGAAGAAATTCACTCACTTTCTCTCTATCTTTCTCAAAATGTTACATTCTTGTAACTCTTAAAATAAGGTTTTACAAATGTAGCTGATTGTTGCAATCAAATTTTCCAAAGGTTAATAATCCCATTAAAAATAAAACTACTTTATTATTGCTGATGTGTGTCAATAAATGCATTATAAAATGCGTAATCAATCAGAAGAAATAGCATATATTGTTATTCTTTATTTATAACTTGAAACGTACAATAAAATCACCCTTTCTAAGATAATGATATCAGCAAACGAACTGAATAAATAAATAAATATGATTTACATTAACTATAAATAAACTCAGAAACAAAGAGAGAAAATTAGCTAAGGGAAAGAAAGAAGAGGAAATGACCATGTTAATTTCCTATTTTACAGTAAGTAAATCATTTTAAAAATAATGAATGTATACTTTATTATTAAAATCAGAGTCCCTTTAGTTGTAATTATTTTTAATTAAAATTTAGAGCAGAACACTTCTAATATTGAGAAGATTGCTTCTAATATTGTTGCAGGTGCAGGGATTTATGCTCGAACTGAGCTTTTAGTAATTCCCTGTATATGTTCTGGGGATTTATGTCTGGATATCTAGAAGGTGAGAGCATTAACTAGAATGTCTTTCAAACCAATCGCGAATGAATTTGGCCCTGTATCATTGGACATTGTCATCCTGGAAAATTACATCTTATCTTGGATACATTAATGTCTGAAAATGGGTATCAAGTAGATGAAAATCAGCACTCCCAGTCATTGACTGGTTAACTTTTATCAAACAACCCAATCCTTGTCATGTAAAAACTGTGCACATTATTATAGTTCGCCACCAGCTTGCCCAGTGCTCTGTGAAAACTTAGATCAATGCCTAGCAGAGTCTGCATCCACTCGAGACCTGCAAATAATTTTTACCATGTATATTCATGATTCAACTGATCAAGCAATATTTTTCCAGTGATCTAAGTCCAACCGATATGCTCACGAGTTCAGCAGAGACATTTCAATTGATGGCATTATAATGGTAAAGGCATTTGTGCCTTTCTTCTGTTATCATATCCATCAACTCTAATTTGGGTGCACTGTCCTCACAGTAACGTTTGTCGAACCTTCCAAATTGATCGTTCCTGTTATTTGAAGCAGTGTTACATTTCTTATATCACTACTTCTACACGGACGTTGCTAATCTCGGTCATTAAGAAGACTCGTACCGTCCGTAATGGGATGTTACGCCTGAAATTATATTTTCTCGAAACAATCTTGATTCTATGCTTCAAGGATTGTCGAATTGTATATCAATTTTCGAAATAGTACATCTTTTTCGTCTAGCAGTAGCTAACATTCGGCATAGAAAATTCTGTTAATTACCGTCGTGCAACTAAAATCACTTCATTTTCATATGAATCACTGGAATACAAAAGAAAAAAAAAGCAATGAAAATGCATGGCTTGTTTATACATTTCTAACGCAATATTTTTGCCATCCAGATATTTTCATATTGCTATCTCAGGACTTTTGACATTTCAGTTTATGTGTCAGAAATATTATTTTCTTTTGCGATACAGAGCAAAAATATCTTAAAATGTGTTTCTGTGTGTGCACCAGTGTTTTTATCATTAATTCGTCTACTTAATAATATTTCTAACATAATTGCGTTGTAAACCTTTTACTTCCAAATAAAAGCAGTTTTTTCCTTTTCATTTCAAAAATTAATCAAATCTGGAAGGATTAATTTTTTGGCTAAATATTTTTCAGAAAAATGGGAAATTTTTACAAAGAACAAGTTATCAAAATAATGCAAATTTGTTACTTAAATGAAAGAAGATGTTTCAGAATACAATTTTCATCAATGACAATGTTCTTTTCTTTGTTATAAACTTTCTCTTCTCTTTATTTTTTGATAAAAAATAAAAGAAATGTTTCAAAACCACTGACGCCTTAATTTCCAGAGCTCAGTGGAATTTCTTCTAAATTCTTCTGTTCTCTTTTGTCAAAAAAAGATTTATTCCGATTGCGCTTTGTTGTTAATGTCATTAGCACTTCCCGTCACTTGTCATTACTCTTCTCAGAATTCTTCACTTCCGAATACATCTGTGCTTGAAATCCTGCTTGTTATAATTTATTGTATTTTTCCAACCTCCCAATACGCTGGTTAAAAGTGCTGCTCCAAACATTAGTCATTACCATTTTCCTAACTGACTTTCTTTTCAAGAGGGAAAATTCTTCAAAGAGAAAAGCAGAAAAATATGTTCTTTTACCGGTGAAATAGTTTGAAACGCTTCTTTCGAGAGAATTTCTTAAAAATATTATGGTAATATTATTTTCAGTCCTTGATATAACGCTGTTTTGAAAGTCAGTAACAATGCCTTGTTCTTACAGCATAAAGAGTTTGAACTCGTTAGTTAAAGATTAATTCAGAAACAATTTGAGATGTTAAAACATAATAATTTAGTGTCCTTCAACCAACTTTCGTAAATCAACAGTGGTAAAGATATTACTTATGAAACTAATTCATAGTCACATCATTGCATGTTAATTACTTCCATTAAATTCAAACAATCTAATTGATTTCTAATTTTTTCTCTTATTATTTATCAGCTAATAAATCTTGATTTTTGGAACTGAATCATATACATTTCAGAAAGCTTAGAAGAAAAGTAATGAAAGGATTTTGAAATAAATAAATCATAAACATTTTTAAGAAATTTAATTAAAAATAGCTTATCAGCTAGAATATTTTAACTACAAGAAATGATGATTTATCTCATAAAATATTTGAAATATTTATTAAATATCGAATGTCAGAAAATAATGCTACACAAAAAATAAAATGCTGTATTTTATGTGAAAAAATAAATTCAAAAAAATATTAGCCAAATTAAATGAAGTGTAAGAACTAAGTAATGGCATAATGTGTTGGAAAACTAAATTGCTGTAGTAATAAAAGTAAATAGCAGAATCTATATTCTCAGTACAGCGCAAAAATATATAAATGTAACATATTACAATTTGATTCCAAAATTTTATTAATTCCTTAAATACGATTTAAAATACAAAAAAGGAAGAAAAATATATAATTTATACATGAACTAAAAATAATCAGTTAACTGTTATTTAATTCATTTAACTTTTGGTTAAGAATAAAATATATCTTCTGATAAAATAAATATTCTCTTTCCTGTAATTAGTCTGCTCTTAATTAAAAGTTAAATTCAGCATCAATTTTTTTGACAAATTATAAATACATCAAATTTTTTGTTATTACTAGAAATTTCAAGTAATTTCTAAATAAGAAATTTTACAAGGATTAGATAATACTTATTTTACTTTTAAAAGCTTATTTATTAATTAATATATTAGATAAAGAGCTTAATAATTTTCTTAAAAATTTGTTTAAAAATTTATACATATGTTACATACGAAACGCGTTTAAAAATCATTCCTGCTAATTTTTAACGTATATATAATTTATTCTAAAATTGATACAATGTTTTAAATTAAATATACAAAAAAAAAATAAAATATGAATAAGTGTTTTAAAAAATGTTTTACAATATTGTACTTTTTTTAATGAATTAAAGTCTAATCTTTAATAAGTAATAAAATGAACAGAAAAACTGAAAAATTCAATTTGTGTAAAAGTCCTAAGACCAAATCTGAATAAACAACTAAAATTAAAGTGATACAAATGTGTCAACTGCATAAAAATAATTTGTCATTTACTCTTCAATATATAATAAGAATATTTTTAATTGGTAATTAGAAGTAAATAAAATGTTTTGTAGCAGGTTTCCTTTTTAAAATGAACTTCCATTGGAAATATCAATTCACGTAAAACTAAGTCATTCCTCTGCAGTTATATTTAGAAACCTCTTTGAAAATGTAAAAGAAACCAGCTTTACAAACAAATTACCAATATTTAGAAATAAAATGATCATCAATTTTGTTATTACTTCAATTCCGTAAGGAATATTTACAACGTAAATGGTTGTAAAAGTAAGAAAAATATTCATTATCATCTATTAAAATTATTCACATATCTCTAAGAATGTACATATGTATTTTGTATTTTGAAAACAAATTCTAAATAAAATTTCTTTATAAAAGTTAAAGAGATAAATTTTAATATATATATTTTTTAAATATTTTACTTCAAGCAATAATTATATTTGTTTTCCAATCTTATTTATTTATGACAGTTCAGTAGAGAGTATTGCTATCCTTTCATCTTAATATTATAAAGCAATTTGCTTTTTTTTTTCTCCCTCGATTTCATTAAAGTCTTTATTTTGGATGTTTCTTTACTTCATTTTTATTAATAATATTTTTAGTTTTTATTATAAATAATAGTAATTTTATTTACACTATTCAAGATGCTTCGTAAGTTGTGTGCAAGCCTTGAACTCTTGACTGTTAGAATCTAGAATTTATAATTGAATACTGGTAACAGATAGAATATGTTTTTCGAGTGATTTGATATTTTGACGAAGTCATACTGTCTTCTTCAGTCTTTTACTTTTTGTTATTTTTGTAATTTCACGTTGGTCTTTTATCCCCAATATTTTCATAAATAAGATTTTAACTCGCAAATAAAAAGTATTTCCAATTTTCCAATGTGAAATTACAAGTAAATTTGAAAAATCATGAACAACTAAACGTTTAACTCTATCAGTATTTTGTACACTACGCGAAGTGACATGTTCATGATTTTTTTTTTAAAAAATATTTTGAAAAATATATTCTGTATTTCTGCTAACGCTCTTGTTATATATATATATATACTGTTTTTAAGGAATTTTTTGAATTTGCATTTTCTTTACCACAATTGTTCTTATAATGGTTTTGATTTTGCATTTCATACCACTTCAGTAGCTATTGTTTGATTTAATATAACGATTTATTAATAATATATATTGTCGAGTGGGACAATTTGTCCAATACTTCCTATATATCTTAGCCTAATAGTGTATATAGTCGATTACAGTATTAAATATATTTTTTTGTTTTTCTTCAATTTTTTCTACATTTTTTCAATAGTTATACCTTTCTTGATATTTCCGGAATTTGTCATTTTTTTTTCATTTTATTTAATTTCTATTGAAATATTGCGTAATTTTTCTTTCTATATTTATAGTTAAGCATGAATATTGTATCGTCTTTTTCATCGGTTTAGTGGTGATTTTCTACACATATTTTAAATTTTAAATTATTGCAAAACCTTCTTAATTTCTTTCGATTTAAACAGTATTGTTTAATTAATTATGAGCTTAGAATTTATATATATATATATATACTGCTGTTTGTAGAAAATGCAACACCATGAAAGAATCATCAGAATCAAATGAAATTTAATGCAGAAACGACTTGTACTGATACAAATAAATGATGAAATTTTCAAAACAAAAGAAACAAATTAAGCGTCCGAAATCAGTATTTGGTGCAGCCACCATGCGCTGCAATAAGTGCTGCTATACGACGTGGCATGGAGTCAAACAGATGTTGAATATCTGCTTGAGGAAGAGAATTCCATATCGCTTGTATGCGCAACCAAAGTTCGTCTTTGGAAACTGCAGGACGCGGATCACGAGCGAGACGCCGACCAACCATATCCCACACGTGCTCAATAGGCGACATATCCGGTGAATAAGCAGGCCAAGGAAGAAGTTGCATGCGTTGTGCTGAACAGAAGTCTCGAACAGTCCGCGCAACATGTGGGCGTGCATTATCCTGCTGAAAGATAGCTCCAGGGATGCCTTGAAGGAAAGGAACGACTTCGGGCTGTAGCACTTCACGGACGTACCTGTTGCTATTGAGATTACCCTCAATTCGTATCAAATTGGATCGTCCATGATACGAAATCGCACCCCAGACCATAACTCCGGGTGTTCGACCACTATGTCGTTCAATAATACACTCAGGAAGGCAGCGTTGACCGGCATAACGTCTAACACGAACACGGCCATCATGGGTCCACAAATTGAAGCGTGATTCATCTGAAAAGACAACTTGGTGCCAATCAGCTCGCCTGTCTCTGTGCTCAAGAGCCCACTGCCGACGCAGCCGTCGATGATTCGCCGTGAGGGGAATCCTGTATAAAGGCACCCTTGCACGCAATCCACGGCGCAGCAGACGACGACGAATTGACGAAGCCGACAATTGTACACCTGTAGCAGTAGACCAACGTGCTGCCAGCTGCCTGGAGGAAGCTGTGCGATCATTCACCGCCATGCGGAGCAGGTGTCGATCATCGCGCTCTGACGTCACCTTCTGTCGTCCAGTGCCTGTTTTTCGAGTTGTTCGGTGCTCGTCGGTCCACTGCTTCCAAACTCGCATCACTGTGGAACTGTTCCGCTGCATACGAGCTGCTATTGCGCGATAGGAAAATCCTCCTTCTCGAAGGCCGATTATCCTCCCTCGTTCAAACTCCGTAAGTTGCTTGAATTTCTTATTCTTCCGTCGTGGAGGCATACTCAGGTCTCACTAAACGTTTGCCACTAACAAATAATCAGAGACTTTTTTCAACGTCCCGCTACAGCACTTTATTTATACGCTTTCAGCATCAATTCAGAGGGCGCTGCGCGCGCCGCGCACGCGCGATGGCTCTGAAACTTTATTAATTTGCATAATATCCTATAATTGACATTTGCTGCGAATTTCATTTGATTCTGATGATTCCTTCATGGTGTTGCATTTTCTACAAACAGCAGTTTATATATATATATATATATACGTGTATATAAATATTTTGTATTTCCCGCTAACCATCAAAAATTTGGACTCGTGCATTATTCGCGAAAACAAATTTTTTTATTCGTCGAATTCATTAATTCAGCGCATCGATTGTTTTCCGGAATGTTCATTTCGAGGAGTGCAAACATCTGGAAATTTCCGAAAATCCATTATATTTTATTTAAATCGTAATTCCAATCGAAAATTACTACGGAAAATAAATCCTCGCGAGAGATATCGAGATCTTTGTTCTCTCCTCTAACCTCTCCTCACAAAACTATTTTCCTAGACTTAAATAATTCAAAGTTCTGAGGGGAAGTATGTCAAGTATTGCGCCCATCCAAATATAAAAGTTCGAAATAGCGCCAAAAGATAGATTTTATTGATTTATAACCCACATTGTTCGCCCTTTTCTCGATTTTCTCTCGCTGCAAAGTGTGCCTCCCCCTTCATTCTTTGCCGTCGTACACGTACCATTTACTAGGCCGTCCTTCAGTCGTCCCATTCTTTCCAGAAATCGTCTGACAGATTTTCCGTACGCTCCGACTATTTGAAAAATTTCAGATTGGATAACTATTTTATCTCACTGGAATATCGTCTATTATGTTAGGAAGTTTTATTTACGATACGATGGGTTCCTTTGATATTTCAACAGAAATGGACCTCTTCTTCCACTCGCTCTAAGAATGAAATATATGGGTTCCATTAAGAAAGGTTACGTATAAGAAATATTTTTTTTCTATACGGTCAAAAGTATTATTAGTTTCTATTTATTTATTTACATTTAAGAGTAAAATATATTCCTGAACTAGTATTTTTTTTTGTCCCAGCATTAAACGCTCATCTATTGGAAAAAGCAATCTATACTGTAAATCTATACTTACGTAAAATCTATAATTTAACAATCGTTTCAAAGTAATTGTTTTAATATGTTAAATCACTTTCATTTTCGATATTAAGTAATGTGCTTTGATTCTTATCACACAAAATGGGATTATTTTTGTGAAAATTTATGTTTTTCAATCTTTTAGGCAGTAACAGTTCTAATATCTAACAGTTTCTCAATTACATAAATTAAAATACTCCAGTCTTAAATGGAAGAGAATAGAATTTTGTTTCAAATAAGTTTCAGTTTTAAAGAAAAATTCGGACTTGGACTTCATCAAAAACGTCATGTTATGAAGATATTTTTCTACCCTGTCACAAACAACTTTCTCAAGTCACACACACACACACACACACACACACACACACA
>BMAW01086557.1:598767-673593 GCA_019974015.1 Nephila pilipes
CACACACACACACACACACACACACACACACACACACACACACACATATATATATATATTAAACTTTGATGTTTTACTAAGAACAATAATAGCTTAAAAATAGCGATAAAATTAAGAAAGTCATTTATATTTATGTAAATTTGAAAATATTGAGATCGAAATCAAACCAAATGCTAAAACATTTACTATGGAGAAGCCATTTTATACGGCTTTATAATACTGATTATCCTTATGGATTGAATTTCTTGTACATTTACAGAAATATTTTGAAGACTTTTAGAAAGATAAAAAATTTGCATTACAAGAATTTAAATAATACTAAAAATAAAGAAGTTAAAAATAATAGAAATAAAGTATATTAGATGTATAAGAAAATGCCTAAATAAAACTGAAATTATAATATAAGCTTTATGAATTACTTAATAATTCGAAAAATAATTATAATGTTAAAGAATTATTATTGTATTTTTTAGTTGAAGAAGAAGAATACATCAACATTATGAAAAACTTCCTAAGTAATAATAACAAAATAGCCATTCAATATTTACATATATCAAAGATATTACTATCTATCACAATCAAATCCGAACACATCACAATTAAAGATCCGAAAACGAAAACAATAGTATAGAATTTTGTACTATAAATTTTAAGAATGAAATTAATTTAAATAAAATTAATTTTAATGAAAATTTCGATAAACATTTGGAATTTCTTCCAATAAAAATATTGCAACTATAAAAACTCTTGAGTATAAAAAATGAAATGATATGTTTTTATTTAAAATAATATTAAATATATGAATAATGAAAAAAATGCAACCTTTTAGAATATGAGGATTTTATTTATAAAGAGCATAAACATTGTCTTTACTGGAAATTTGCGAAGAGCACAGGATATGATTGTAAGAAATATTATGACTATAGGTACATATTTTCGGATTATTATCTGAAATAGTAAGTATTTAATTAATAGGAATTTTTATGAGGTCAATAATTTTACTAAACAAATATATTTTCTCAAGTGTAGCATTTAATAGGTAAATATATTATGTTTATAAATATTTTAATTACATAAATTTAAAAAATTGAATCGGAATTAATATACAGTATATCAAGAAACAGATTATAGACATATAAAAAGACTTTATTATTTGATAATCAGCAATGTTCCAAACAATTATACAATAATTATAATTTAATTATTATTAAATACATAAAAGCGAATACTGATTGCTCAGAAAGTAATTCAGTGATACAGAAATTAGTAATAGAATTATAACTCTGTACGAAATACAAGTTTACAAATCACTAAAATTAAATTTCCACAAAACAATTTTACTCCAAAATTTCATAAAGACCCAATTAAATTTAGAACAGTCATTATCGGTCATAATACCTACACTACAAAAGCAAGAAATTTATTGCGAAAAAAATATATTACATACATGAAGATTTTATTACACTTCATTAAACTACTATCATTAAAAACTGTAAACATTATTATGAAAATAAAAGATAAAAGTCTATTTGTTACTAACGGTTATGATTTTGAAGACATCTTTAATTAGATAGACATAGATGATTTAGATAAGTTACGGTTAATTATTATCTATATATTAAAAAATTAATTTTTTTTCTTGAATTCCTATACAGATATTTCATGTAAAGTAATTGTTTTAATTTTGGTGAGAAACATCTGTTTTTAAATGTTTTCTATATATGTTTCAAAATATTATTTTTATTAATTAATAAAGCGAAGACAAAAGCCATTAAAAATTAGTAGCTTTCAGCTGTGATATGCAATTTGTATTCAAAATAGGAGAATGGTTTAAATATGAATTTGCGAATGATGATACTGACGCTTTTACAGAAGAACACATGCATCAAACTCCAGTGACTGACAGCTTCTCTTTTGAATGCAGTCCCTCTCATTTGTGTATACAAATACGTATAGCCATAGTTTTCGTTTGCATTAATTTTTTTTTGTTTCACCTGGAAAATGCTAAGTGTAACAGTAGAGCAAAGAATTCTTCTGAAATTTCCCTTGAAACTGAAAATCCGCTACTAAAACTTATAATTCAATGAAAGAAGTGCATAGCAATGAATGTTTATCACATGCACAAATATTTGTGTGATCTAAGCGTTTTCAAGATGGCCGAGAAGATGTCGAAGATGATTTATGAACAGATAGCCCTTCCACGGACGACAATATTGGAAAAAATAGTTATTTGAATCAATTTAGCCATTGGTTAAGCATTCGTGTGAACGTTGAGAGTGTAGGAATTGACAAAGAACCTGTTCGGAAAATTTCACATAACAGTTTTAACATAAAAAAAGTGTGTGCCAAAATATTTCTAAAAGTTTTCACGTTTGAATAACTGAAAGCTCGTAAAAATGTTTTTACTGACACTGTGATTGCCATTAAAGGGACCCAAACTAATTGGAAAGGATAATAACGTGTAACGAATCATGGAATTTTACTTATGATCTTGAAACGAAGAGCTCTCGAAGAGCCCATCTTCACAGAGAGACTAAAAAAAGCAATTGTAATTTATTTTTTTTCACTTTTCATGGGATTGTGTACCTTTACCGGGTTCCTGAAGGTCAAACTATCAATCAAACTTTACAGTTTTGTTGAACTCTGTGAAAGGAAAAGGAAAACGATCCGAATTTTGAGTGGACAAGACATTCCACATTATCAGTCAAGAGGTTTCAAGACAAGTACAGCACCCCAGTATTAGACCATCCACCTAATTCGCTGGATTTTGAACCATGCGCCTTCTATTTGTTTCCTAATATGAATCCTGCATTAAAAGGAACAAGATTTGGGTTCGTTGAGGTTGTGAAACAGAAAGCTTCCAGAAGGAGAAAACAGAAGATTTCTAGCACTGTTTGGAATAATGGGCGATTCGCATGGAGTGTTGAAGAGATAGAGGAAGGGGTATATTGAAGGTGATAATAAGTAAATATGAATGATATCAAAATAAAATGTTTTACATCGTCAGACTCATTATATAATAGCCACACTTCTGGTATAGTAAATTAATTATTCAAAAATACATACTTAATTCATATAATGTATTTGTATTCATATCTGATAATGCTATATCCGTTTTTATAATTCATCTGATCTCAGTTTTTGTATTGTATACCCATCATTGTATAAAGTGCACTCTGGAAAAGAAAAGAAAATACGATTTGATAGTGCCTTAAGAGTTTGCGGTTTCAAAAATAAAACTTTTGTCTCTAAATTGTTTTCATTTAGCATTTTCACCAGTAAAAACATTCTGCCAGAAGAGATACTCCTTAATATGTAAAAAAAATGCAGGAACTGCAACTTCTCTTTATTTAAAAGAAAAGAAAGGGGAAAAGTCAGATGAGTTTAAGTAATATTAAAAACTCTGGGTATCTGAATTAATTCAGTTTAAAAAGCAGAACCATTTTATACGATACGTTACCGTTCCAATCGAAAATTGCGAAACAAAAATAAATTTCGGAAGAAAATTAAATCGCACTTCGTAGCCCTTTTCTTGGAGGATAACGGAGGGGAAGCAAGAAGGAAAGCGCATCTACGTAAATGAAAAAAGCCGTTTTCCGAAAGTACAGCAATCCATCTTCGAAATTTGTCGCCGGTATTTGTTAGGACGAAAACTCCTAGTTCGGATTCTAAAAATGAGGAAAGTTGTTCTTCCTTTTTTTTTCTTTTCTTTTTATCCCCATCGGCATTTTAAACAGTCTCTACAAGACTTCGATCTAATCCGTAGCAGCTGTCAACGAGGAAATACTTAAAAAAGAATATGAAACTTGAAAGATGTATGTATTTTCTGTTTTATATTTTTCAACTTCTGTTATTTCATACTCACTTCTTCGACTTTTGAAATATATTTTGATTGGTTTTCCTCAAATTTCTTGTCAAGAATGTCTCAAGTGATGGAAGATAGTATATTAGCATTAGAATATGTTTTATCAAATTTTAAATTCCTTTTATGTTGTTGTAAAAGCCTATGCAAGCAAATTTGGGTCTGATCATGGACATTTGACATTTGAAATTAACCGCTGAAAAAAACTCTTTATTTAAATTGAATGCAAATAAATAGTTTATTTATAATATTGCTAAAATCACAGTAAAATGTATTTTAGTACAACTTTAAAAATACATTTCATTATTGAACATATATATATTACAAGAATTATATTTTAACAAAAATATATATTTGATTTAAAAAATTTGTTTCATAATTGACTAATTGAATTCATCATTGAAATCTTCAATACTATAACTAATTGAAATACTTTAATCTTAGTAGTAAGTATCAAAAATTAAATAAAATGTTTAAAAATCAAATTAATTTTTTAATGTATTGAAAAATAAAAATTTATTAACAATACAGAAAATGAAATTCTATTTTTGTACAGTGATTGGACTGAATCAGGCAATAAAAATTTGAAATGTGTAAAATATTTGTTTTGTTTATATATAATATAGAAATCTTTTGAAAGACAGAGAGAATTATCGCATCATAAATTATTTCTTATTTTGGATGTATATCAATCTTCAAGAAAATAAAATGTGATACTTAATTAAAGCATAGCTATAACTATTACTTTCGACAAAGAAATTTAAGAAATACAACTTAAGTAAGGCTTTCATAAAATTTCGTTTCTTTATTTTTAATTATTATATGAGAATACAAATAAATGCAAATGTGAGATTTTTCACTAAAATGTTTTATCCGACGATTGAAGAAAGGTAATGCATCACTGGTTTCAATTAATGGAAGTTTTGCCTAAATTTCTAAGTAAAACAAGTTAATGTAGTTTTAATAAGTATTTTAAAAGAATAAAAAGTGTAAACAGAGAAGGTACTTTAGATAAACAGCTTGCATTTATTAGCATATTTGTTGTCGAAACTTATTACACATAAACATGTCTCAGTGTTATGTTTTTATATTAGGGAAAAACATAAAGCTGTAACTGCAAAAATGAAAAAAAGAGAAAAATAAAAACTGCAGTTGTGAAAGTGGACTACAAATTGGAATGAAACAGTTAATGGTTTTTAAACGTGTTCTTTAAATCTAAATAGATTTACATTTAACGGTCTAAAATGTCATTTATAAAATCATTTTTATTGTTAGTCATATTTATAATTTAGAGCAGGCAAAATGTCTATTAAGCTAATGGAAATCTGGAAATTATACACTAAGGAGTCATTAAAATGCTTATTATTGAATCCTTACTGAATGTCAATATTTGTTCAATATGAACAATATCAACAATACGTCAATATCAACAATATTTGTTCTTTTAATTGATAATTGAGATGTGTAAGAAAATTTATAAGTACATATTTCTAATTCTTAATGGTCTAGAAAAGAAATAATGTGAATTTAACCATTCTGTTTTCGAAATTCATATAAGAGATTTTAAAACACATAATCGATACATGACTTATATTCACATGACTTATATTCATAAATTTATTTTATATTTTCCAGTAGGAACATTTGTCCAACATTTTGTATGAAATAATACAATAAAGTAGTGTTTTACAGTATAACTTATACTCCCTAATGCAAACTTTTAGGTTAAAAATTAAATTCCTATGCTTAAAAAAGGATAATCAATGTACAAATATCTGAAAATTATAAAACAATAACAATATTTATTACATAAATACTGAACTATATTCATAAAGAAAGAAATGTTATAAAATAAACACAGTAAAACACTTTTGCGATCATTACATTACACTTCTTCATTCAAGTGTATATTTAATAGATTTTACGGTTCGTCTTAAGATTCAGTTTTATGACATACGTTCTCAGTTTGAAAGTATAATATAAAAAGTATAAATTGCTACCAGTAATTGGATAACTGCTATGATACTAAACTTTTATTGAAAAATCTATATTTTATCTATCGTTCATACCGCAAGAGTGTTCCTGAAAAAAAAAGATATTTTATTCCAGGAAAGGCATCTTCCTTCTCATTTGTGCAAGAATTTCTAAAAATAATATCACCTTACGACATTTGAATACTTCCTAGGGCTCAAGTTTTGAATTAAGTATGTTAGTTGAGGAATTTTTGATGAGTTCCCGTTTCTTTTTCGAAAAAGTTTCTTTCTTCTTACACGAACTCGAAGTAGCTCTGTCTCTCCCTTAATTCAATAATTCATGCACTCGGCTATTACACCTGCTTACTATTCGAAAATGTATGTGAAAATTGAGTCTATTTCTAAAACAAATATAACATTGATCTTTTTTGATACATAGCAGTAAGAAAAGTTACAAAAAGCTGATTTTGTTTTATAGTTTTAGTATATTTGAGACCTTTCTCTTATTAGCAAAAATTGAAATTACTTCATAGAATTTTAAAATACGTAGTTTAATTTTTATAAATATTTACTTATTACTGAGGTATATTTATTTATATCTCTCTGTAGCAGTATTTAATATTGTTAATTAGCTGAAGGTTTTTAGAATGTTTTTTTTCAAAAGAATGAAAAATATATTAATTGAATTATTACTTAAAAAAGAAAAAGAAATGTAATTTTCTTTCTCTTTTCTGTGATGTGGGAATCACCCTACTGACTTCGTATTAGAAGATTTTTAAGAATCATTCAAGAAGATAGGCAAGTTCACATTCTAACAATAACAAGGCAATCATGGTAGCCCCAGGAAGAGAGCAGAACAGCAGACGAATCAGCATGCATAAAGGCAAGGAATTCTTTCCTTCCTATTGTTACTAAGTTGGAACCGTGAGTGTTCCTCTGATGGCTGCATTGATAATAATACCAGTATTACCGGTTCAAAGGTAGAATACCTGTTATATTGCATAGCTGTGAATATTCAGAAATTAGTTGTTTTAAAGTCCTCTTTCGATTGTTAAGTCAAAAAAACTACTAGTGGTTCTTGTTTGTGCTATGGCACAATGAGAAAGAGCAAGTGGCTTAAAGATTGCCGCCACATAGCGTTGTGAGAAAGTAGCAAGCAACTCAAGGAGGATCGACAGCACTCTCCCCAGAGTTAAAAAGTCATCCTTCTGCTTGAAAACATATGACTGGCGTAAGCGTTAAACACAAAGTTTCAAAAAAAGCTGTGCGGGGAGAAGGTCAAGTTTCATCATCCAGTGCAATGCTGCAAAAATAGTTTAATATGCTGTTCTAAGGATGATAGATGTAGGATTCAAGAGTCTAGTACAAGACTACAGAGAACTTTGAGCAGCTTCACTGAGGACTAATGTGATTATATTATAGTCCAGCATCAAAAACAAATAGAAATCAAGATTGTGTAGAGGCTCAATGCAAGATTCGAAATTTTAGCTGAAGGCCATTGAGATATTGAAGGTGAGTTGAAGATGATGATTCTGAAATGGTGCAAGGATTAGTTGCATTTTGTGGAGCAAAATTAAAAACAGGCTATGGTCAGCCAACTGCTGAAGTACGAGAGTACTGTGTAGCGAGAGTATGTGTGCCATGAACTTGGAATCTACTACCAAGCTCATTTTACACAGGAGTATTAGAAATAAGATAGTTGCACAATATATGGAACTGAACCTAGTGCAACATTTTATCAGTGTGCTGATCACCTACTTGAAGGACAGGTCATGAATATGAGAGTCACTCGACTGACTCCAAAAAAGTTAATTTTTAAATATCACGCAAGTAGATTAGCCACTCCACATTCTAACAAGAATAACAATTTATTAATATTAAAAAACATCTATTATTAGTTTAAACAAAGAGAAACATAAGTTGACGAAGTGAAAAATAATGAAAAAAATAAAGATGAAGAAAGATCCAAAATGGAAAAAAGAATCAGATAAATTTCTTAGAGTTTTTTTTCTGATTTCTTGCTTTTCAGTGATATCTTACGTAACGGTAGCAGACGGACATCAGTTCACTTCGGCTACAGCGTCTTTCCTTGCTAGCATTGTTGGATCTTTGTAATAGTGGTAACAGTTAAGGCAATCGTGAATGGTAATCAATCGCAAGTCATCACAATGGTGTTGCAATGAATTTTAGAACAATCTATGTGAAACTTACAAAGTAAATGAATGCAAATGAAAATAAGAATGTCCCTATGTATGAAGAATGTCCCTATGTAAGAGAAAACATGTATTTGGCTTTCTATGGATACGCAGAAACACCAAATAAAGAATATTGACCTAAAAAATCAAAACTTTTATTTGTTAATTTTTTTTCAAATAAAGGATATTAAAATATTTATATTACTTTGTTATGATTAGACAAACCAGAACTTATTTCATTTTTGTATGATGTTGCAATTAACTTATGAATTTTATTAGAATGAAAATGGAACTATTGCGAAGTAAATAATATAAAGGAAAATAAGGGAAAGTCACTTTGTTAGAAAGCAAACATTTTTAGTTTAAAATTATAGGTATGCACCACAAATGAAAGATATTTACCTGTAACATTAAATAATTTTCTTTGTAAAAATAACTTATCCAAATGCTATTTGGAATGGATCGAAATTGTGTGTGTGTTTTACTTGAATTACTTCTAAGGATGTGAGTTAACCCACATCCACTTTTAAACTCAATTAATAAGAATTGTAATTTTGAAATGTTATAGTTCATTTAATGTTCTTAAGTCAAATGTTATTAAAAGCAGATATTTCTGAAAATAATTTGTATAAATTAATAAATCAGATTATTTTTGTTTCTTAAAGAAAAAATGCTTTATCATACATCAAAATCCTAAAGTAGCACTGATTAAAAATTTTTTTACATCAGATTATTTTAAAGAAAAATTCTTTTATAAACCTAAATGCATAAAATTATTTAATTATATATATTTAAGTCGTTCTTTATTTGTTTCAAACTATTTAACATTATGATATTTCTATAATTAAAATTACCGTGTCGCACGCTACAAGGTATGTTCTTTGCCTCTTAAGACTTTCATTATATATTTAATTTATTGATTCCTGTTCTTAATTTAAATATGTGTAAATTTAATTTTTGTCATTGATTACATAACAATGTTGAATGTAAATGATGTAATTTCTTTAAATTTGTGTTTGTATGTTTTCCTTTATCCATTAAATTTAAACTTTTTGTCTATTTATTTTAAAATAAACTTTATTTTACATCGAATCTGTATCCTTGTTATTAATTAATAAATACATTTATCTGGTATGACTTATATTCATCCCTTGTTCCAATGCAATTTATATAGAAAAAAACTTTTGAAAAATTTTATTAAATCAAAAAAGTGTAAAAATCTTAAAAGATACTGCTTTTTGAAATTCTGTATATCTTCAATATCGGCTCTAAATTAAGAACTTAAAACTAAATGTAATGTTTGCTTTAATATTCTTCTAAATGGCGTGCCTAATCACACTGTGTACAAAATGTTCATAAAATATCTACTCAATCTTAAATTTATAATTGCACACTTTCAAACACCCTGAAAAGAAGGAAATTAAAGAAAGCATTAAAAAGTTTCAAAAACACGTTTATTCTCTATAAAATATTGAAATGAGCTAATTTATTTTTTATTATAAGTGGTTTGCTATTGAATACCACTTATATTTAGGCAGCATATAAGTGGTATTCAATAGCAAACCAAAATATTTACAAACATTATTTGAGTTGTTAATGGTCTACTACCAGGAGACAAAAAAAATCTGAAGTTTATAGAAGATAAAATCAGTCAAAATTACACGTAAACCGGAACTACAGAGAATAAGTCAATGAAGTGGTATCTGACAGTTGAGTAAGACAAATAATATAGCTCAACCTTTTCAAATTCCTCACGCAGTACGATATGTGATGATATTAATTACCTCAGATTCTAAATGATATTTCTCTCGGTCGACATATACCAACCGCTGTGGAAATATATTTATGCTATACATCACTATGTATAAGAAAATACTATTACAGTCAGAAACCATTAACACGTAGAAGTCAAGCTCCATAGTTGTTAAATCATATGAAAAGTGAACAGTAAGTTAAAATATTAAAATAAATTGGGCAAAGTAACAAACGTGAACAGATATTGTCAATATTATTATTTATCGTTGTTCTAGCACTTTTTTGGACATTCGTTCATAATTATCAACTTTATCGAAAAACTAAGGAAGTTTATTAACATTTTTTAATCATTCACGTAGTGTAAACTCCAATGTGTTAAGTTTTCAGAAAATATCTGCTTGTCTTGCTCCATTTTCATTTTGATCGATAACATTGAGTTTTTTAACCAAAGTTTATGACTTATGCTTAATCTTACACTATTTCGACATTATTTTCAGTTATTACGAAAAACACAAAAGGAAATCTGTATAATTCTTAAAACTTGACCAATATAATGTAGTGTAAAGTACAGCTAAACTCTCTGAACCTGTGAGAGAGAAATCTAGAAAAAATCTCTTAGAAAAAATAAGCAAACTGTAAAATTTTATTTCCTCAAAAATAGTGATCCAAACACATATGGAATAGAAATTAGAATAGAATTAAGGTCTGTTTTTAACTGAAAGACTTGACATCATACGAACAAAAGAATAATCTGAATTTCACAAATTAATCAAAAATTAAAATGCCACAATGTCTAGGAGAAATATCACTTCTATTTTCTTATTGAAAGAGCCGTAATAAAACCGTGTTTAAAGCAGACTCGCATATTACTGAACTGCATTTTAACGGGATCCGATTTTATTTATTTATTTATATATATATAAATATATATATATATATTGTATTTTATCTTTATTATATCAGTATATCATTAAAATAATTTTAAATTTATGTACATCCTGTATTTGATGTCAATTTAATCAATATAATTTTGGTATCAGACCAAAATTCTATATCTTATATTTGTTTTATTTCTGTAATAAATGATTCAATAATTCTATAAAGACAAAGATTCAATTCAATGTTTAATAATAATTATATTAGCAGTTAATGAGTCAAATAGAACCTGAATAAGGACAATCACTTTCAACAATAATAATGCTAAATCAAGACTTCAGTAATTTCTTAAATATATTTAAATGACATAGAACATTGAAATTAATTTGTCCTTCTTGATCGTTGTTAAGAAATTTTCTAGTTGGAATATAAATAAATTATTCAGTTTTGTAATTAATTTTCTATTCATTTGACTGCTAAAAAATTAAATAAGGCTTAGTAAATAGAAATTTTTTAAGCTCGTAATACGATATAGGATTAATATTCTCAAGAGAAAGGATTATGTTGTTTCCCAATACCAGTTGTTGAAGATAATTCAAAATGAAAGACATTTTCAATTAATTAATTTCGGCAATAAATAGATCATTGCTTTTTTTCCCTTGATAAATTAACCTGTGTAAAAAATAAAACACAAAATATACCATGTAATTAATATTAATTTATTTATATGATTAGAAATAATTATGATATTTTGATTCAAAAGTAATCTATTAATTTATGAAAATTCAGGTTTACTTTTGAAAGAAATATAAAACTATTCGCAGGATTCTAAAGATCACTTCGCCATAAACTTAAGCAAATAAATTTATAACATCCCTATCAAAAATTGTAATTGTCGTTTACTGCTTATATCAAACATTTTAGAGCTAAATTCTTGAAAAAAGACAGGAATAATCATAATTTTATATTCAAAATAGAATTACGGCAGATTTTTAAAGGGTATAAGTTCAAATACTTTTAATTTGTAATCATATCTATACTGAATTTATATATATGCAAATGCAATGACAATACTTATGCATAAGGTATTTTAATATAAACTTTCTTTAATAACATTATTATTATGTTATTAAATTTTCTATGATTTACTGTAACATATAGCTTTTCATTCTTTGCATTTGTTCATTCAAATGTTAATATTCAAAATGTTTCTCCAAGAAGAAAAAAGTTCTACAATAGTCCCAAATAATTAAAAGTGAAAATTATGTTTAGCTACAATTTCTGAATAAACATATTGAAATTATCCATTACAGTTAAGAATATGATTCTTTTTAACTCCACCAACGCATTTAGTGTTTATTGGTGGATTATAGATAAAACTGCTTATCTTTTTTTTTAATTTTCCACACGTTTAGCGATGGAAGTAACAAATAAAAGGCAGTTAATGGAATCGTCGCGTGAGGGAGTTTGCGTTCCTTATGTTCAAGACTGCAGAGAAGCCAAGAAACCGAATCTTTCCCTTTTTTTTAATGCTTCTACCTAAGTTAACTTTCCGTTCCATAGCACGCGACTGGTAATGGTATATATAACGAAAAGAAATGAAGGAAACCTTTTATTGTCGTTACAATGAAAATGTTTTGAAATACTTTTAAGATGCATACATCGTAGAGTATAAATAACTGAAGAACAATGTACAGGTAATTATGATGCAAATGAAGAAACTAGATAGCTTATTGATTGAATCATTTTCATTTAAAGAATAGTTTAAAATAAATAAATTAAGATTCACTGCTTAATGCATAATAAATTTCTTGCTGTTGAATTTAAAAGAAAATGCAACATTGAAACGAAGGTCATTATGAGATAGTGTATGCAAATTAGTATACATATTTCTTCAAAACATTATTTATTCTTTGCTTTGAAATTCTTAAATTTTTATTTAAAAGTATAATGCTAATTTTAAAAAAGTCAATTAAAAATTAATGAAATATAATAAATTTAATGAATACTATATTAAGTAGTTATACAGAAATGATGCGGATATTTTTAATTTATAAAGGCATTATTTTTTTACTATATTGTAATTTCTATGTTTTACATTTAAAGGGAAAAAACTATGAGTGTAAGTATAACCTCAAAAATATATGACTGAATTAAAATTATGATTAAAAACACGTTAGCGTAAAATGGTTTTCAAGAGTTCAAAGTTATTTGATGTGAATGATTTTGCATTGTGTTTAAATCAATTCTTTATGATGATTAAATGTAATAAATCTTTAATAAGGTATTTGTCTTTTTACCTCAAGCTGTTTTTGCAAGAGATGCTTTCAAATATAACCAACACATTTCTTACTTTTCCCCCTTTCCCTCAGGGAAAAACAAACTAACTACGATTAAAATAAAATAAAAAATGCATGTTAAAGTTTTACTTATCTTACATTCCTTTTTATATCAAAAGATGTAAGCTTTCATTAAAAAGGTCTTAAGAAACAAAATTTTAATTAATAACGTTATTTTGTTGGAAGCAAAAATATTTCTTAGGGAATCAAACGACATCAATTGCATGATTTAAAAATAAAAATATAATTTTTCAATAGTAATTATAATTTGATAATGTTACGAAGTTTGCTGTCAAAACCTTTTCAATTTGTTGTAGCAAGAAAAAAAAATGTAGCATCATTATTAAAACATTTATAGCGAAAGAAATTTAGATATTATCACTTTAATGACCAATTAAAATACTCAAAATGGTAATAATCCCTTTATTTTTAATGTAATTAATTTTAAAAGACTTCGTTCCAATAATTTAAATTATTTACACTGGTTTCTTAATTATATTAACGAAATACGTGTGCTGCGCAATTTAAGAGCTGACTGCTGTTGTTTAATGCTCATGGTTGCTAAATCGAGGCCGGCGTTTCATCTTAAAATCAAAGGATGGAGTCCTGATGCCACGAGAGACTCATCTTGCATGGAGGTTGATGTACATTAAATCTGTAGAAGTTATGTAGTGCATGGTGTGGAAGTTTGAAGATATGGAGATACCAGTGATCAAGTTTCATCCTCATTACATGATCGAGTTAAAAATTACGAGATCCGTCCCAAATATGAATCATGCTGCTTCTAAATCTGACGTTAATAAACAGTCATTATAGCAATATATTTTTAAAAGAATCCTAAGTTTAGCCTAATTGAATAATATATACACACAAATGTATATGCGTCAATAAAAGTAGAAGGACGTATAAGGGAGGCAGTTAGATGTAGCCGCAGAGAAAGAAACATGTGATATAAACAATTTTAAAAATCCATCAGAACTTTTTTTTGAAGAATGCCAGCAATAGATTATATACGATAAATGTAGATTGTTATTAAAAGTTTCGATATTCAAATACTTTTGAAAGCATCTGAATACCTTTTAACTACATTAAATAATTGATAATCACTTTTAAATTATTTAGCTTATTACATCAATTGCTTTGTTCTCAAAACACATCACATCTTTCTAACAGATGTGTTATTTTACTTGCAGAAAATGTAAAAATATTCAAAATCTGGTAAGTAATTAATAGATTAGAGATAAATTCTAACCATCATTTATGAGAATAACAGCTTTTCTTTTTGTTTCTTTTTCTATGAAGGCAAATTTATTTTTCTTCATTTTTCAATAAAGGAAATATTGCAGCTGTTTAAAAAGAAAAAAAGAGAAATCATAGGAAATTTATTTTCCTGTGTGATACTGCACGGAGTTCAATACCAAGTCGAGACAAAAGTTCCTAACGTTACGCGTTTTATAGCAAACAATACAAATCCCAAAGAGATACATTAATCACTCTGCTATCATTTTAAAGTAGAAGTTGAAATCTCTACTTTATATTAGAGTTTAAAGCTGATAAATGTATGTTGTTTTCTTCTAAGGTGAGAGATTACTGATTAAAACTACGATTAATCATATAAAAAAACTCATGCTTTTGTATAAAAGATACGACAATCTTCTAGAGCAAGTAGGTACAAATATATATTCATTGATAAATTGAAATGAGAACCAATGTAAACCTGAACTTACTCATGATTTAGCATTAAAATTAATATCAAGTGAAATATTTCCAGCTGCTAATAACTCTTTTTCAACATTAATTCTTTGTATTTAGTATTTATTGCAATGTTATTATTTAAACAACAATAATTATCTAATAACATTTTATGTTGTAAAAAATATCACTCATTTGAATTTTAAATAATAATAATTTAAAACAAATAATTAACGTTTCATAATCTTTTGAACCCTAAAAAGAACTGGTTACGGAAAATAAAAACAACGTTTCGTTGACATTTATCTTCTTCATTCAAATAATGTTTTGGTACAAAAAGGGTATAGTAAAAATAATGCAGAGGAGAAAATTTAATAATGCAATAATATGAAGGGAACTTCACGTAGATTTTCAATACACGTGATATATATATCAAGTTACAAACAATATTAGGAAAACTCGCCTTCTCCTTTTCCATAAAAATGAGATCAGGATTTGGACTATTTTTATTAATTTTATAATTCAACATACACACACTCGAATAAAAGAAATTCCAATTCTCACACTCTTTAAAACTGACAAATAGTAAAGAATTTATAAATTATAATAGCAATGGATCATTTAGTGAATAATTCTGAACCCACTTTTTTAATATCTAATAATTTTCAAACTATATTGCAATCCAAAAAATCCTGGAGAAATGCAAACCGACATGCCATATAAAAAATGTGAAGACACACCAAGTTTTGTGAAAGGGCAGGCATTTTGTGCTTGAAAGTCGCTTTGATATTTTAATTGTATGACTCCTCTCTCAGCTCAAGAACTGCAGTATATGTAGTTTAAATAAATATACGAAAGTAAAATTCTTCAGACGTAATGTATCAGAATAAGTGTTCTCAGCAATTATATAATATAATCATCAAGGTCTACAATACTGGACTCAGCATCTCATTTTGCTAAGTGAAAGATGCTATCATATTTTCGGATCATTCGGCTAAGAGTTTACAGCCTATATTGTATTGAAATCAAGTAAGATTGATATTATTTTGAAATCAAAGCATTCTTGAAAGACAAATTGATAGACTGCAAATTTCGCAAAAACTTCGAAACATAAATTCGTGAGAAGGCATGTACTAATAAAAGGTTTGAATTTTCAAGACACGCACACATGCATTCAGAACCATGCACACACACACACATTGATTACCAAAGTATATTCAAGAATCATAGCAAATATCAACCGATGTAATAAACATGACACTATATATGATCATAACATACGACATTCCCTGCAGCATCATAATTATAACACCGAAATACCTTA
This sequence comes from Nephila pilipes, assembly GCA_019974015.1. Classification (NCBI taxonomy): domain Eukaryota; kingdom Metazoa; phylum Arthropoda; class Arachnida; order Araneae; family Nephilidae; genus Nephila; species Nephila pilipes. The sequence continues at coordinate 614,784 of BMAW01086557.1, forward strand.
AATTCCCCCCGCTTTTAGATACATAATATATCCATCATGGTTACAATATTGAGTTCAATATCACACATTGACACCTAAATGGTAAAACGTGCGTTATTCACTCCTTGAACTCTACAAATGATAATTGCTACTATCCATAATGATGCATCTAATTATGCATTATTCAACATAGAATTGAACTACAACAATTTCAGCATGGATTCTAATGAATACCAATTTGCTCATGTCTATTATGGATGTTAGATACTTTGTTCAATTTCTTTCAAACACATATGTCAAAAGTAATATAACTATTGAATGTTGCAAATCGTTTTTATGATTTCTCACAAATTGTTTATTAATGGTTTAAACTCGCGTTTTTCGCAAGTGACATGTCAAAGGTGAACGTAAATTTCGTTTCTCTACCAGTTTAGATGCTAACTGTATTCCTAACTAAGCATATACATTTTGTTTGAATAGAGAGTATGGAAAGGAAGTACATAATTATTCACAATTACTAAGCACTAAATGAAATCGAATCACCAACCCCAAAGGTTACTCAACTTCATTTTCATCTTTACAGAATTAGATTTTTATCAACCACTATGATTTTATTTAGAATTTTTTCACATGATTTAAATATCAAAATTATCTGTCGTTTCCGAAACTATTCCAAATATACAAAAACATAATATTAAAGAACTGGTGTGGTTAGGTCGTTTGGTCTTTTAATATGTTTCTTATAATGACTTACTCTGTAATTCTTTTACAGTTAAGAGGTGTAACATTAAAAATTACTTTATGTTTAAAACAATCTAGATTCCAAAAGATTTGAAAGCACATTTTTTAGAAGAAAAAAATGAGCTTTCAAAAAGTTTTGTGAACTAAGTATTTTGAGAAGAATTCATTCAATTTACTCATATATAAATAAGTAATTACAAATGGTAATAAGATTAGATAAAATATAAAATTTTTAACAATTGTAAATTTTCAAGTAATATATGCTTATATAGTTTAGAATTATTTTCGTAAGAAACTAAACAATTTTATGAAATTTTGATTAAGAGTTATTGTAAATAATTAAAAGTTCTACTATTTTCAACAATAAGTTACACTTTTTTGTTTTTACTATAACTTATAAGCTTTAGATAGATTTAATTAGGGTGATTTGACGTTAAATATGTCAATATTTAGCTTCTATTGGAATTTTGAAAAATGTTTCATTCATTATTATTTCTAAATTACTTTTTTACTCTGCTTCAAAATATATGTTATTATTTTATAATATAAATATGGGTAAACAAGTCACAAAAAGAAGCAATTTTTTTTGTATCTAACCATTAAAATTATTTATTTAAAATCTTTAATCATTAAATTAAATAGCTTTTAAGAAAATGAATAGTTTCATGATTTTTAGGAGATAAAGTATAGTTTCCTTTCCACCATGGTATTTTCTATTAAAAAATGTTTCCGAAGATATGTCTGCTTTAAATAAAACATCAGAATTCCTCCCACATTCCTCAGAAGCACGAAAAATTTCGCTGCTTTCAAAATGTGACTTTTTACGACATTTCCTCGGAACCCCATAAAATTTGGCAAAATTCCGAATTCATTTTTTGTGCCCTTAACAGTGACTTCCGCACGAAAGGTGCGACGCGAATGAAAGATTTTTATGACATCACAAAATCAAGCGACACACACTTCCTTCCACTAGTACGTGAAGAAAAATGCAGTGTGGTTTATACTACGAGATTAAATTGAATTGCAAAGCTCTTTTAAAATGGTAATTTTATGTCCATGGTGATATGTTTCAGACTATTTTTCGTTTTTAGACTTTTAAATTTTCGCATTTTTTGCACCCAGTACATTTTAATAGGTTTTCTAAAAAGTATCCATAAAATATCCTTTTTAAAAACCTATTTCATTTTGTGTAAGCTGTTAACTTTCTTTTCAATAATAAAACATATATTGAGTTTTTTAAAACTATTCTGAGGAAAATATAAGATAAAGATGATTCATTGACATTAGGTAATTCCTCGAATATTTACAATGTTATTTTCAGATATTACCGTAATAATAACAGTAATAATAATAATTATCCAAAATTTAAAAACGTATGCCACGTTATAATTTGTGAAATTTCATGAATTCAATGACTTTTGTAATTAATTGTCTTTACTGTTTTCTGAATGAGCAAAATATGGAACAATGAAAAATACAAATAATAATTAAAATAAAATTAATTTTTAATTATGATCACATAGTAATTTTACTTTCCTCATGTATTTGCAAGCATTTAAACATTCCATATTTAAATAATACATTAAAAGGTACATTATAGAGACATATTTGTATAAAATAGCATTTTAAATAATATATCAACATCAACATCCAAATTCTACATACCTTATAATTTTAATTAAATATTTTTTTCTACGCTTCATTAAAACCTCTTACAAATTCCATTTATTTTATGGTTTCAATAAAAAAATGTCATATAATTTATTGTACATCATTTCACTTTACATTTCTAAGAAAGGAAATATTATTAAAAATTATATTCATTCTAATTTTAAGCATTTAGAACATTTTTCCAGTAAATAAATTAATAATGATTTTTCTGGCAACTGGTTTCTTCTTCATACATGAGAGCCTTACAGAGAAGCTGCAATCACAGACATCAAACAACATACAATTGCTTAACATATATATTTTTCCATTACAGTTACTACAATTAAATTTACTTATCATTACATTTATTTATCCTATAGGTCTAATTTTATATTAAGAATAGAGAAAATAAGGAAAAACAATAAGAGCGACTGAGAAATCAGATTGTCCGCACGCTGTATGTAAAATAAGTTTAGGGGTAATTCAACTCCCTTACGGAGCTGGAGCATTACAAGCAAATGATTAAGTATTCCTCACGGATTATACAGATCGCTGTATAAGTTTGTATTACATTACTCAACTTCACTATTATTTGAAATTAATGTACTTGAATACCTACCTCATTTGTAAGATACACATTTAGTATCACCATCAAAAGTTGGCAGATCATATGAATCTTAACTTAATACACATTTAATATACTATACCCCTCCAAGAACTCTGCATGCCTTTAATAAAACTGAAAAAAAGGAAGCGAAATCATTGCTGAAGTTTCCAATTACAAGTACCGGCGAGTTTCGACTAATTGAAATTCTATGCACAAGGGCTGTGTTACAGATTCCATGATGACAAACTTCGAAAACAAAAGATTCCATTAGAATACCACGGCTCGCATTTCAACTAAAATCTCTCCCTGTGTTGTTGGAGGCAACATTTCCCCATTTCGGAATGGTTGTGTCAGAGTCCGAATGTTCCAACTCCTCCCCATGACAAGTCTTCTGACGTCACGAGTAATTGCAATGAGGGTAACAATGGCTGCCTGACACCTCGAACTCGTTCTTGAAGCTAGAACGAGGGAGAAGTTGTCAAAATGGCGGAAATGTTAACTTAATTAAAAACGGGAAATGACTAATGGTTATTACATGGCAATTACGATATGGTTATGGTTCTGCAGCTGTCGACGATAATTAATTTAATCCGTCTCCAGATTCCAAATGATTTTTAACCTTCCTTCCGTGATTAAAATCGGTGACCCGGACTTTTAATTAATTCCTTTTTACTATGTTTAGAAAGTCGAAAAGAAGGAAAAAGAGAAAAAAGCCCATTCATTTTCTCCTCTGATTTAGATTGTAGAGCTAGAAAAACAATGTAGATATAATCTAGACAACAAAAAAAAACTTAATTTCATATTAAAGATATTTCTAATGATTGATGTATTACTTCATATAAGAAATTAATTATATCTGTTCTAATGCATAAAACTAAATCAAAACAATAAATTATTTGATTGCAAATTTCGACTCAAATATTTTATAATGATAAGATTACAAAGAAATCACTTCTTAATTCATTCATTAATACGTAATTACCATCAAATTAATTCATTTAATAATTATGTCGTGGGAATTAAATTTCAGTACTAAAATCTGCTGCAATATTATATACTCAAAAGTTTAAATTTTCAAAAATAAAATGTGTCACAAAGGGAATAATAATTCTTACTTTCTTGAACAATTTATAAATTTTTCTCTTTGATTAGTCCAGAAATAAAGTTTTCCTTTATTTTTTTTCAAAGATTAAAGTAAATATTTGACTACTATATAAAATAATTGTGTATATATTATTAGGTTTTATACATAATATTTATTAAGTTTTATACTCAAGCAGTGATGAGGAAAATAAGATTGAATCCGAAATTATCCGCTCCTAGTTATTGGAATTTTTTTCTTCAATCACTAACAAGAGTGTTAACGTACAAACAGAAATCATCTTATGTGATAGATTGAGGTTAGATTATCTAATATAACCATCATTGAATGTACAATACATCCTTTAAAATACTTGAATGATGGATAGGTATATTTTGGCAATTTTTAACATGCAATACAGTGTATCTTTCAGGGTATTAACTACTCAAAACTATCATAAAATTCTGAAATAATGGCTTTTTAATAAAGTACTTGCAGAATTACATGTTCCTTATCAGCCTGCAGATTAATTCCCATTAAATAAATATAGTATGAACTAAACAGAAAAATTAGAAAATACAATGTTCAAGATGTAGGTCCTTAAAAATACAAAGCAGCAAGCATGGTCTACAGTTACGCCTGACACCATACAAAAAAAATTACTGTCATAATTTTTAGGAAATAGCAAGTAGTCATTGAATCGCAAGGTAAAGTTAAGCGATATTAAATTATTTTTAATTACATAAGCTAGGCTAAATTATAATCTTCCTTGATTTTTAGGTACACTATTTGTTTTGTAGTTTTCATAATTTTCATAAAATATATATGTGTTAGAAAGAATTACGTGACGAGCATGCATATGAGTTATTAATAAATTAATTAACCTTAGACACAATTAAAAATCAAAATTAAAAAAAACTAGTAAACTAAAAAATACTATAATTAATCATGGTAAAACTTATAAGATTATAAACTTATTGAAACAGACAAATCAGTAATCAAGAAGAATGATACAGAAAAGTTAAAACCATAAAAGTTGAAAAGAAGATAGAAAATCTTTAAAAAATTAAGTAATTTAAATAGTTTTTCTTTTTTTTTTACTTGAGATAGAAATGCAACGATATACCAGGAATATGGATTCTTTTTTCCAATCAGCATAATTACTTTATAAAGAACTATAAAAATCCAAATTTAAGAAAATTCCGTATTCAAAAAAGTAAATAAACTAAATAATTAAAATAATCTAAAGGAATCAAAGTTCTTTTTAACTAACTTAAAATAATCCATTAAAATCTAATATTTCTCATTTATACACTATCTAAAATCATTAAACTTATACAGACTTATATAACTCTTACCCACATCATTTCTATGTTCTCTACATTAATTGGAGATTAAAAATCGTATTGCTTAGTAATTTAACCACCCTGCCATCAAACATTACTTTTCATTGAGATATTGCTATCGTAATTATATATTTAATTTATATATTTTAGTGTAATTAAGAAAAAATAGTTTGGGTATTCTTAAGAAAAAATAAAATAAAAGACAAATATTAAACTGCTATTCATAGTTATGATTTTGAAAAACTTTTAAAGGAGAATATATATTCACATGAGGAAAGTGTTTTACAACTAAATGGTCTCTGAAACGAAGCGATATGTACACATGTCGAAAATATAAATATCTGTTCTGTATGAAATGTGCTGTGAGAATAATATGATTCATATAGTGTAAAATATTGAATCAATCACATTGATTCAAAATGCCAGTGATCAAAATTTACTAAAGACATAACTTCAGAAGAACTAGACTTTACTTTCTAAAGCCAAAATTTCAGAGGAAATATAACTCAGCTTTTCAGAGGAACTAAACTTTATCAGTTCTATCCATGTGTCTGTAAACCACAATGCTCGCAGTTCAGAGTTTTACTTCCTTTTACAAAATCGAAATATTTTGATATTTTTAACAAAGTGTTTGAATAATTAGAACTTTTTTCTTAATACTCGTCATAATGATATAATCAGAATAGCAGTCCTACATTTAATGAAACATTTTTCATATATTAATATAATATATTTTATTAATTTTTAATTTCTTAATTTGTTATTAACGCATATTATTTAAAGAGATATATCCTACAAAAATATTATTTTAAAGAAAAAATATATTTAATCTGAATTCACATGTCTTTTCTCATTCTGATTAAATTTTAATCATTGATATGTTTTTGAATTTTAAATGAAAATTGTGCACCAGAAGCAAAACAAAACTCATCACAATTTTCATGAATTCATCCGGGTATCTTTTGATAAATGGTGAAAGAAAAATTGTACTGTGAAAATGCCATTCTCGTTTTAGTTAAAACTTTTCATAATAATCTCTTTTAAAGAATTTGATATTGACAAAAAATAGTTCACAATTTTTTTTAAAAAAAAATTATCCACATTAGAATTAAAAAGTTAATAAATTAAGAAGTTTCTTTTTCCTCTTTAAACCATAAATAAATATTTTTTGTTTTGTTCTATCAAAATGTATAAGTAATAAAAATATATTTAGAAAAAAATCGCATTTTCAAAATCCTTAAATAATTTTTTTTCTTCATAAGCAGTTATTTTTTGTATCCTGTTAAAACGTTAATAATTCTTATTATGAATATCATAAGACAACTGACATTATTTATACTATTTACAAAAAAATATTATAAGTTTGAAAATATTAAAAATATAAAACTCTTTGAGGAGGATTAAAAAGCATTGAAAACTATGCTCCGATATGTATGCAAAGAAAGTAATTAAAGAAAAAAGTATTTTTCATTTGTAATGCTTAATACCTTTTTTAAAAATTAAATAAATGATAGGTGATTAAATTTTGAGTAAGAAATTATAAATAAATACAGTAATCAAATAAAACGCACACAAAAGCTTACATACGACCTATATATATGAATACTCTCTGAGGGTCATTAAAAATTATAAGCCAGGTAGAAAAGAAAATATTAGAATCTTGTTAATTGTACATATATAGAATAACGAGGGGAGACTTACAAATGCTTTGGGGATACACAACACAGATAATTCAGTATCCTGAGTTGTCGCCACTGACATCCATAGCAGTTCGAAACAGGCTGAGAATCGAGTTTAAATGACTTCGACTGACATGCACGGATATATTATTTCTTGTGGCTTCAATTCTATATCGTAACTCATCAGTCGTAGATACTGCCAAGAGGTTGCATACTAGTCGATGCAACATATGACCAAATGCCCTTAATGGGTGCAGATATAGAGAAATTATGGGTCAGAGTAACAGTTTAACACTCTTTCTATCGAGGATGGCCAAGAAAGAACGGGCAACATACAGCAGTGCATTATCTTGCAAGAAAGTAAAATAAAACTACTGACTATGCTTACAAATTGGAAAAGAAATTCTAAACACTGGAAAAATAACACCAACTCTCGAAGCACCAGCTGTGTCAGGATGATGAAGTTTAATTCAAGTTAGATACGCTTATTCACTTCGGCGCTCCGCAAGAAAAATGTTGATCATGACCCTGTACTCAGAACCTTATTTAGTCAGAAAAAACAATATAATGCTAATCCGGAGTCTATGATCGTTGCTCTCAGCACAACTGAAGATCACCTTCTTGCTAAGATGGGAAGGGATCTCACAAGTGTCACCGCATTGATAATCGGTGGGTGCTAAAGACATCATAACACTGTCTGCGTAGACACATGTTAAGCAAACAAGCAGAGTTCATAACTGAGGATATGTGCATATCTGTAAGATCCCCCAAGGCAATGGAGCAACATGCCAATCATGCTACTCTTCTTGGATATTAGTGGTTGTGGGTCATTTATATTCTAAATGACATTTTGAATAGCCCAAACGGATACATCGATTTCGTAATTGCAAAACAACAATAAGACTTGTACCAATTGGAGCAATAAGGAGTAATCAGAATAAAATCCAAGCATAAATACTTCAATAAATTTTGGAATATTTTTAAATAAGAATCTGTTTATACAATTCATTTAAAACGCTTACGAAGCGACCTTTTAATCTCTTGTTAATATTTATATAAATTTAAAGTACAAAAATAAAAACGCAACACCATGAAGAAAAACAAATACAAAAGATACTTATTTTATGTAAGAATTATGGCATGAAGGCAAACAAAATTTATTTTGCAAGCAGTTTGAGGGTTTATAGGGAAACGAAATTAGTAGAAACAGTTGTAACATCTGAATACTACATATAGCCATCTGAATACTACATGCGGAATCGGAACTTGCGTGAAAAGACGACATTGTGCCACTCCTGTATGCAGCTTTGTCATTCAAAGCTTCAGAGTAGCCACCTCCCTCTGTGCTGCTTAGTCAAGGAAAGACGAAGTAATGGTCGCCATTCTGACAGTCCATGCTGCTGCAAACGTCATCGCACCATACGAGGCGATACTGCGTATGCTGCAGACATGCTCATTTCTTGACTAATGGTCCGTGATGGGGTTGAGTCAACAAACCACTTACAGGGGTAACCTCACAATATTTCTTTACATTCAGGCGTTGGTTCTGGTAGGACATGGAGATCCTCCATGCCGTTCAGTATGACCCTCAGCAAACCTTTGATTCCATATTTGTATTTCAGTGGTTGGTTTTCTACCAGTGCGACAGGCAATATCATTGAACGGTAATCCACACTCTCGAATATCAATGATCTTGCCTCTGTCTAATATTGACACTCGTTGGTGTACATTTTGTCTTTGTATTCGAAACATGACACTATATTCTGAGCAAACTTCAGCCATACAAAGTGCTTTACCAATGATAAATTCACTACAAAAATGTTCTAAAATACATTGCGTCAGATGTTTTTTCTCTCTCCTGCTTCGCCTGAATGCGCTGAAATATTATTTATGTGCATACCCTTACTTCTTCTTCCTTTCATGCATAGTTGACGTTCGTCAGATTATTCTTTTCGAGTGTTGCAATTTTAATAGTCAGCAGTGAAGCAAAAGATATTTTATGAACAATTTGCTTACATGCTTGTTAAATTCATCTTATAAGAGATAAGTTCATTTGTTACTCAAATAATTTAAACTATGATCATTTAATTCAAAATGGTTATGTTTTTTTTTACTAATTGTAGCAATGAAATACTAGTAGTTTGCATTTTAAGAGGTCGCCGCAGTAGCGTAGTCGTCACGATAACAAATTAGCCGTGGCGTTATTTCCATCGAGTCGTTTCGCAGTGTCAGTCTGAAACTCTGACACAGCTATGGAACCACCGTGAAGAGAAGCTCATGCACTTTGAAAGTTCTCGCATTGATCTGGTGGGAAATTTGGAGAACAAGGTGTTAGCTAGTCTCGTCTTCTTCACTTCACGGAGGTGTAAAATCACCAATACCTCTGATGTTACTTCTAAGTGTGATGTTAATAAACATTCAAACTAAATTTAATATGCATGATGTTTGTTGTACCCATCAATTAAATTTGACGTTTCTTAATATTTAAAAATCATTTAAAATTCCTTCTATGTTTCAGTTTAAAAAGTAGAAATAATTTTTTTATTATTTGAGTGCCTTTATACTCATTTATTTTAAACTTAATATGTAAGTAGTAAGTAGATACCATATTTTTTCTTATTACAATGGCAGTATGATTTTTGTCAATTTTATAACATTAAATATTTAAGAGAAATTTAAAAATTTTGTATTAAATATTTGAAGAAAATAACTATTAGAAATTAGGTAAATTGTATGAAAGTTATGCATCATTATTTTCATCAATATTTTAAGAAATTACATTATCTGTTTCAATAAGTATTTCATCGATTGAATGATATTATCTTCGAGACTTAGAGATAATTTTTTACTTATATATAATGCTAAAAAAATTTAACTCTCATTTTATTACATTAAAATATTATTTTATTGATGAATCAACTAATGTCAATCACGAATAACACTTGTTTTACTAAAATGTACCCTAAAAATTGTTTCAACACATGTTAACAATTTAACTGACGACACATCGATTAAAAGTCTCAGTTCTCTTCTTTGTTTTTCAGCAGCTGAAGTAATTGCTCCCGACATGTAAAAATGGATACATATAATGATCTTGTAAATGTGAATTGACATTTTGCAAAGAAATTTTTTTTTCCAATATATTTTCAAATCTACATTGTCTTACAGTGTAACAAAATAGATACATTATGTCATTTTACTGTCAATTTTGATATCAAATCAACTTCGTTTCTTGAGAAATTACAACTCAAAAGTACTTTTTTTATTCATACTTTCAACAGCTTCCTTTTCTTTGTTAACAGCCCATTTGATTTCTGTTATCAACTTCAATCTGCAATAATAAGTTGCTCGGGTTAATTATATTTTAATTAATGATAATTTCTAATTAGGAGTGATTTGTTTTAAATCTTACAGATATAATATATATATATATATATATATATATATATATATATATTACGTAGTAGATTAAAAAAATTATCAAAATTTCCACTTAACAGGATTCTTATGATGGGAACTGTAACGTATGTAGAATCAGTACCCTGAGTAAAAGTGTAGTAAGAGATCTTGTGCACACATAAATACTTAGTCTAAGTTAGTTAAGCGGAAAAAAAATATAATTCATTAATTTTGTTTTAAGTTAATCTATCTCTGAAACTTATTAAATTCTTATTTCATTAATTTTTTTTAAATAATCAGTAATATATAAAACTGCTCAATGTGACAAGCTATAAAACGTTACATTTTGTTTTTATTGGGAATTTTCATTCTCAATGAGATTGAACTCAAAAACTGTATTCAAATTTACTCGTAACACCTTCCATGACCAAAAGCTGAATAGCCATGGAAATCGTTGCTTCCACCTCGGAATACATGTTATTAAGTACACGAGATTGAGGAAACACGAGTGGAATAATATTTTGGAGGTTCAATTTAATTTAGCATTCTATGATTTTTTTTTAAATTCTTGCTTTAGGATGAAAAACTTCAGAAAAAAGTCTGATAGAGCTTCAAAATATGTAAGCAAATTGGCTGCAATTAAAGTCTTGAAAAAAGAAAAACTATCACAGAAAAGCAGCTAAATATTCTGATCTTTTTCTCACTGGCTTCTGTACAAATACAATAAAGAAAAACGCAATGTTTTTCTTATAGTTGAAAACGCTTATCAGTGGTACCTGTGGAAAAATATAGTTCTGTAATTGCTGATATTTGATAAGATTGACTTCTTATTACTTCTACCAGAAGTTGGGTCTTATTCTTTTTAACAATCAATTCCAAAACACGCATATCAATGATATGATAGACTGCTTATAAACCTCTCAACTAGAAGAAACACGAAGGCCATGGAGACGGAGTTTGTAATTTTAAACCTAGGTCAAGTGACCAGAACGGTACTTGAGTTGGTCCCCCTCCACTCTCCTCACTTCTACAATATCCTAATGTGATGAGGTGAAGCATCAACAGACTTAACGTGCATCAGCTCAGTAAAAAGAAGAGTTTTTACTGACATAAGTATTTGAAACCATGACGCGGTTGAAACAACGCCTTTCGTGATCTCGTGAGCATAACCACTCAGATACAGTAGCTGTAAGAAAATTAATTTATCACCCTTCCCCCGGAAAGAAAAGCAAAGGAATATAGAGCCTGAAAGAATGCATATGTTTAGCTTGTGAAAATTTCTACAGTAACAGTGGCGATGGAGAATGGGTGCTGTGCTTAGATTTTAAAATATGAGTTCACAATAAACATATATCTGAGGAAACGTATAATTTGTTTGAGATAAATTATATTCTGATGAACACTAACTATAATGGTGATTAAAATATAATAGTCGAGAAGACCGTCTCATCATATGACACTCACACACAACGCCTACTATCTAATTGTCTACCATCCATACACAGGCAGAACCAACACTACGGACCTCTATGTCAGTGATTACCATTGCAAGGCGCCTGCCTGAAGAACAGTTGCTATCGTGGTGCCCATTACTTGTATTGCCAATAACACCCACTCACCATAGCCCGCATTTGCAATGGTATCAGATTTGTCACCGATCGACCATATCTGGGATCATTTAGGATTACGTGTTGAGCACCCTACACGTTTGGTCGAATTAAACACGGTTTTACAGCAACTGTGGAACGAGAAGTCATAGGACATCATACGGGACTTTACTGCCTCAATGCCCGAACATATCACATCATGCATTTATGCTACGCATGAATATATAGAATTGTTTTCCAATAATTGGGTTTTACCTATCTGGATGGTGACTCATTTTGTTTTGATTTATTTGTTATTTTTTGTTTTTAAGTTTGCAAAATGTTGCTTTTTTAAGTATCCTTTCTTTAATTTTTGTTTAGTAATTTTTAATCAAGTAAAAGTTTTTGCTTTATTTAAATCAATTAATCTATCAGTGTATATGAGCAGTGTTTAATTATTAAGAACTCAGTCCATATAACAAATCACGCAAAATAACACACTCGCACCAACACACACACATGTGTATATATATATATATATAATTACTTGTAAAAAAATTATATTCCCTTACCAAAATTTCTGAATCTAGAAATGTCAGTTGATAAAAACTAATGTACAAGAGGAAAAACATCGGAAAAATAATTAGTTTCATTGAATGATAACACAAGATGAATGAGTTACTTATCGATCTTCGTAAAAGCGCAATCTATTGCTCATAGGAAAAAATAAACTTCAGTCTCAGATAAATTGCTTTATTTTTCCAATCGCATCTTTGACTAAAGTTTTCTGAAAATAATTCCGTTCGAATAAAAAAAAATCTTGTAATTACTCAACGATCTAACTAGATGACTTCTATTTAAAAACACTTATTTCATATAATGTTTCAATGAACCTGCAATAAATTAAGTTCATATATTGCTTTCAATTATTATTAGTTCTCACTTTTTCAAGTCCACTCAATGAGTGATTTCTGGAATTAGTGTATGTGAAAGAGAGATAAAGAAGGATAATTGAATCAATATAGTTTTCATATAAGAATATTTATAATTTATGTCGTTTTAATATCGGTTTAAATTTTTGGTGAGTTTACGCTATATGTATTTTTGTATTCATTGTGTGATTTATGCCTCAATTATAATACTCCAGGAATTTCGAAATTCCTGAAATAATTTTCACCGAAAATAAATATTTTTCATAGATTAAGTTTATATGTAGCGTTTATAAACTGATTGATTACAAACAATATCGAAATATTGCTTTTTGGTGATTTTATGCTTTTTTTCACAAGTTTTCTCAATATTGTCATCTAAAAACCACATAAACCGTAAATCACAATGAACTTCCTGAGAGTAGGAAATTATTTTTTTTTGTATAATATGTTGAATAATATTTTAAATAGTTAAATTTTTCTCTAAATTAAACATTTGTTACTTAGCTTAAATATTTTTTCATAAAAATACTTTAAGGTTTGATATGCTTTTTAATAGAATAAAACGAAAAAAAAAAATATTTTAAGAATATCATGTTTGAATTGCTTGTCAAATGTTTAATTGAATAAAAAATTAATGTAAAATAATTATTTCACAGAGTATAAGTGTTTAATAAAGGATAAGTGTTCAAATAATAAATGAATGAGACTGTTGATAAGAAATTAATCTAAAAATGTTGGTTTTTAACGCAATCAATATTCTATAAATTGGATATTCAACTATTGATAGCGAAATAGTTGTTGTACATCAACTTCATTTTAAGAATTTAAATTTAGCTTGAAAATAAAAATGAATGGAAAGGTAATTTGTAATAATGTACTATTTTCCAAGAGTGTTTTAATAATCGTTTCTTCTCATAATTTACAAAGCTCTACATATAAATAACGTTCGGTATCAATAATATTTTTGAAAAGAATAAGGTCCAATTATTTTGAAATATGTACAAATCCATTGCGTTTTTGAGGAAATCAAGGTTTGTATCATATTTGTCAATTCAAAAATATAAATTATGTCAAGTCTGGCAATATTTCTACTATTTTATGAATATGAAATTTGATTATATAAATTTCTTTTAAGTGAATTAAACTAAAAAGTGATAATTTATTTACGGATTGTAAATTGACTTGTACTGATTTCATAAGTAGTCAATTATAAAAATCTTTTAATTTCAGTTATGAAAAATTATATTTCATTTGAAATATATTTTATATTAAACCAAATTTTCTTATACGTAATAACAAGAAGTAAAATAAGAGTAGTATTTTTTTATTTTGAAGGTTAATTATATTTACATGTAGTTAAACATGACATAATTTATTTTTGCTATTTATCTAGGCTTTTCATCTGGCAGTGTTTTTAAATATTCATGATGACAGGAAATATATAAGGAAATAACTGCTCCATATCCTTATATTTTTTGTATGTATTAGATCTGATATCTTTACTCAAACGACCAGTGTGATTATTTCAAATTTTTACATTCTTCTTAGACATGTAGGTGATGTCTAAATTCCTCATTTATGAGTCCTCCATCGATATTTTATATAAAATAGTATACAGTACAATTCTGAAAAGCTTCGTTCAATTTAGTTTCATCCATTTAACTATTTGTCAAATAGTACTTTTCTTACCGGTAATTGTATTGCGTTTAGTAAATAGTTTCTTGAAACGAAATTATCTAATTTCATTCCATGTAAAATAAACATATTGGTTTTCTACACTGTTTTGTAACATCATAAAAAATATTGTAGTGAGTTAAAAAATCAGTTTTCCCAATTCTATTTCTACAATATAAAAATCTCCATCATTTGGAAGATAAGAATTCCCGGAAAGTAAAAATTTATTTTCAGTTAATTCGATGTTATTTTCCAAAGACTCCAAACCACATCAATTCCATTTGTAAATTTCGATTTTGCCCTATCAACATACCACTAAATGTAATAATATGACTTTTATTAATGTCTGATGGAGCAATTTTAAATTGTAAGCAGACTATTGCTATTTTTCATAGATAAAAAGTTTACACTAAATGAATTACTTCTTATATTTCTTTTTCTTAAGACACATTCAAAATAAACAGGGTTCAACAATTCATTTTTTTCCATTTTACTCATAAATACCAATGAATATAAGCAACATAAAAGAAGGTACTTCTTTAACAGTATTTTTTTAAAATATTATTTATATTCATATGGGGGCATCAGTTCATGTTTTCTAATAATGTATGATTCATTATAACATATTTCACTACTTTTTATAAAATCCAGTAGTTAATGAAGGACATTTATATACCTATGAAAATCATAAATGCATAAACAATATAATAAAATCATAAATGCAATAAGAATATAATAGTATCATAATTCCATTATATTAGAAACATTCCTGAACTCAATCAATAAATTTAATTTTATAAATGAAAACAAAATAAGTAATAGATTTTATAGAATATTATGCAAATCAAAGAGAAATGAACTTTTTTAATATTTGTATGAAAATAATATTTCTAGTTTCTAAAAAGATCAAATCTTGTCAGAATTAAGAAGCAATGCAAATTTTAGTCTTCTGATCAGTACTAAACTGCATGTTCTTTTAATAAGTGATACATTAATGGTTTTCAAATGCAAATCATCTGTTCCGTAGCTTGCATTAATTAACTACTATAATGGTTTTTGTAATTCATTCATTTAAATGAGATAATGGTCAATATTTGGTCATAATTTATCCTGTCATATTCTGACAATGATTTAAATGAATTGCGTAAAAGAAAATTAATATATAATCAAAATAATATGTTGCGATAAATTAGCATCATATAGCAATATAAATTATGGCTATAACTTTGAATATCCTATAACAGAGAATATTCTAGTTTAAATGTTTGTAAACATTATCAGTAAAATCTTACGACAACAGTACGCATTTGTATTAAAACTTGGTTTTGAGTAAAAAAAATTCTTAGGAATAAATTCATCTGAGTATTAAAATTTTAAGAAGATTGAAATAAAAAAACAACTTAGTCAAAAATTATACATTCCTGATCAATCTATTGTTATCTTTATTTATACTTTAAGACCAACTTTCAAAATTTTGTGTTTAATGTCAAAATTTATTAACTTCTTTAACACTTTCACTCTCCGATTGCTTTAAAGAAATTATCATAAGACGATCTCTTATACAGCTTATTTCTTTGATTGGATCATTTTTTTCTTGGAATTTCTGAGCATTTCCTTTACTCTGTCAATTATTTTTTTTCCATTTTGCACAATATCTAATCTTACTATTCAATTTATGAATGATCCAATCATGTTTATAAATATTAATTTTCTTTCTCTAACTCTCAGGATAATCTATATCGAAATTATCCTTCTTCAAATATAATAATTAGAAATTTGGTCCAATAATTTGCTTTAACGTAAAAATATTCTTTATAAAAAACAAATTATTACACAATTAAAAGTCTATTTCCTACATTAAATACATTTACAATTGATGAATTATAAATGCATTTTACACTCTCAATCAAGGATACCAAATAAGAAATAACAAACATAGATAATAAAAGCGTGTGTAAAAGATATATATATATATATATATATTTCTATACAAGATAAAAATGAAAATAAATTTACTTTTTTTACGTTAATAATGCATTCAGTTAGTTATTCACTGGTTCAGCTGAAGCATATTGAAATTAAACTAATTTCAGAGAATATTTAAATATTAAAAAAAAGAAATAAAAAAGAACATGGAGAAGCAAAGCATAATCTGAAATAACAGTGAAAAGTTACATTTTCATGGATGTGACATCTAACCTTTCTAGGTATGGTATTTCTTTCAGAACTGACATAAAAGTGGAGCATAAATCCCCTTTTCACTCCACCAACCGAACCAAATTGACGTAAATAACCCCACTACAAGGTTATTCCGGTCAAAAAACAGACAACGCCCGTTACAACTTGTCGACGAAGTCAATGCTGAGAGCTATTGACGGCTTTTTTTTCCGTAAATTCATAGTGTCTGTTTAGTTGGAGAAAGAAAATCGTTCTGTTATCTTTCATTTTTATTGTATGGTTTGACTATTTCAGTGTTGAAAAATGTACGACAGATTCATGCCTTCAGGGTACTCATAACGTTCAAGACATCTAATAATAGATATTCGTATAGCATTCTTTTACTTCAAGAGATTTTCACTACTAGTGAATTTCTATTTTATGCTGCATGAACTCTATTCTAAGCCGAGAAAATTTAAATTTACATGTAGAATTTTATTCGAACGTTTGAATATCATTTTAGTTTTAATTATATTTTTAATACAAACAATTATATTTATCTTATTTAAATAATATGAATCGGATATAGTAAAAACGGAAAATAAATTACTAGTTTCTTTTTGTCATTGGACTTCGAATTTGCTTATATATACTTCACAATAACTTAGAATTATTTTTCGTAATTTTACTGAATATTTACAAGCCAGCAGAATATGCAAACACAACATGAGCATTTTATTTGTTACAAAAAATCAATGGGTACCCATAATTTTCACCTGGAATCCAATATTTGAAAATTTCTTTTAAAAGTTGTGTTCAAGAGGAATTTGTTTTCACTACACATGCGCAGATTGAAAATGAAGATTCTGCGCTTGTCTGCGGCATATAATTGAATGATTACAAAATACAAGAACTCTAAAATGGCACAAAAATTTTTAAGGTACTCATAGTGTGCATCTCGAAGTCTCGAAGCTGTTTTTTTCGAAATTCGCCTTTGATTTCTCAACGTTTTATATTAAAGTACGTAATTCATCATGTATGATGTTATAATATGTTTTCTTCTTAAAATTGGTTTTATTTAGACCAATTGGATCTTGAATTGTAAAATAATTACCTATCCTTTTGTAATTCGTCTTAGACTTATTTAAAAATTTGTTTAATGCTTATATACGTCGAACACATGTTGCCCTTATATATCTCCTTCGAGAAAGTAAATTTAATTCCAGAAATTAAGTTCCATTATTTGCTCCGAACAATGTAGCAAACGTCCTAACTAATTAATTTATTTGATAATTATTAATAATTCTGTATAATCCATTTTTACTGGTTGATTCCTGAATCTCTCTAACTTATTCAATTTTAAAATTCTATATTTTAGTTTGCTTCTTAATTAATTTGTTTAATCTTTTTTAATAATCTTATTTTATGAAACCTAAACCAGTCTTCTTTCAGCTCTCTTATTTTTTAAATTTTTCTAATATATTTAGAGTTAAATTTTCGGGAATTTAGGTCGTCTGTGGAAATATTTGTTTTATAGTTTTTAATTTTCCTGCTTTGTAAAACTAACCCTATTTTCCTTCAAAAGTTTCTTTCTGAATTTTTCTAATTTATTTAGTGTTAAATATTTGCATTTCAGGCTTCCTGTTGATTAAAATTAATCCTTTCTTCCTTTAATTGTGATTCTACCAATTTTTTGACTTTATTGGACTTTGTTAATTACCTAAGTAATTTCTATTCATTTGTTTCTTTTAGTTTTTCTATTTTAGTTTCAAATGCCTTACATTTTTCGATTACTTGGTTGACTGATTTACTATGGAGTAAAATTCATGGTAGTCATAAATAATATTGAAGACCATGCCTTTTTTCTTACATTACTTAATTAGAGAACAAAACCAGCATGTTGTTCCACACGTTATGGTTATTTAAATAATCAGACATTCGGACAGATTTGGATAGTTCACTCATGACTGCGAAAGGAACTCATATTCATCCCACCAAAACTATTGAAAGCCATGAGTTGAAACTTTTGGACCTACAATTAAGGCGATAAGCTTCAGGTTATTTCTGAATTCTTCGCAATCGTGCTTGCGCTTCTATCCAAAAAGAACATGTGGCGCCATCTGGCTACTGTTTAATAGTACATGGAAGGTAAAGCTAAATTACTGTGTTACAATATATATATATATATATATATATATATAAGTATGTGTATTTGTTACTTTGCAGCTGCAGCTGATATGTTTAGACCGAGGGCATCTTCATCGAGTTGAGTATGTAACTAAAATCTCCTATAAACTCAAATTGGAAATATTCCTTCATCCCTAATACAGATCTCAAAAAATTGCATATTCTTGATTATCTTGGAACAGAAACAGCTATATTAAATTAGTCTGTCATAGATTCTGTGGGCAGAAAAAGAAAACTTTGAATAAGAAGCAAAATTAATTCTTACTTATAAGAATTACTTGAAACTCAAAACTGTTGTCTTACAGATGGGATTCGTTTTTCCTTCTCTCAATAGCATTGATGAAATTCGGATTGCGAATGTTTTTTTTTTATCAACAATTATCTCCTCAAAGAAATCTGATGCATTCTCATTTTGAAATTATAATGAAAAATACTAAAATCTCCTCAAGTTTCAATATTTTTTCTTTTCTCCGATAATTTTAAAGAAAGAGTAGAATTTACTTCGATAGAAATTTCTCAAATGTGATACATAACATAACTAATTGATTCAGTCATTTGTCAATACCTTAAAAGTAAAGAATAAAGTAAAAATGTAGCAACGAAATAATAATTTCTGTGAAAAAATATTATGTTTGCTTTTTCATCACTGAGTGGTTTTCAACATATATGTTATATTTAATTAATACAACGGATAAAAAAATGTACTTTTCCATTTTACAAAGTAATTTTTAAAGCGTTTTTTGTCAGTTTTCAAATATGATTAAATTCAATCATATATGAAACACATATTTAAGAGCTAATATGAATTCATAAATTTAACATATTCCTTTAGGAAACTTTTTTGATTAATTTATGTTGGAGTAAAATTAAAAGTACACTGAAATATAATTCATTGTTCGTGAATTAAGACAAAAGAGCCACAAATGAAAAAAATTGAAAAATCACTGAAACCATTTTAATCAAAAATGGAATATTGGATTCCTCGTAATCTATTTTTATGCAAATAAGCCTTTCTCTTGAATACATTTTTAAAGTTATAAGCCTTCAATTACATGAAATTGCAGTATTTTTACAAATACTTTTTCACATAGTTAATTATTTATATTGCATTTTTATTGATATTCTGTGTACTAAGAGATGAATTTATTATTATCTATTGCAATTTCAATTAAAGGCAGTAATTCTTCTAAATGAAATGGTTAATATATTTGTTAAAGCATTAATATTGAAAATAACGCTGTTTTACAAACATAATTTCAATTGATTTAATAATTATATATGACACTTTAATTACCATTAGTTAAATAGCTGTAATTGCAATTTTCAATAATAAATACAAGCAATTAATTTATCTGTAATCGTATTTAGAAATGTCTTCATCAAGGCATTATTGATTTTTAAAAATTTGCCATACTATTAAATAACGAATGGATTAAAAATTGTTTCAGACTGTGAAAAATAATTGATAATATCAGTAATATGTCTTTAAAAATCTAATAGCATGAGTTGCGGAAATGCAATTTTCAAACTTATTGAATAAATTAAGATTAGAAAAAAATACAGTTGATGTAATGCTTTGCAAACCATTTTTATGTAGATTCACATCATTACTAAACGAATACCATCTAGAGATTTTCAGTTAGTTTTCCAGATTTAAATAATTTAATTTTATCAAATATAAATAGGGCTTTCTATAACTCACAACATATTCAAATTATGCATTTTTTTTATTTAAAATTATTATTATGTATTAAAAAATATGTCATAGGAAATTTTATGGAATATGATATTTAAAAATTGATTATTAGAAATTATTATAAGAAAGAAATTACTCTTTTCTAGAAATTTCATTAAAATGAAATCTTATAATATTATTACTTGTAATGTTTGGTCAAAATAAACCAATTGTAATCAAATGTTGGAAATTTATCAAGAGAACATTTGCATTTTCTTTATGGTTTGATGTACATAATAAATTGTTGTATAAAAGGTGAGACAATTTTAATTTATGAGGAAATTTAAAAGTAAACACATATTGATATATTTCTTTTTTTTAATTAAGAGTTTAATTATTAAATCAGAGACTCGTGCAAATAATGCTTGTAAAACATGCTCATAAATGTAAAAAATTCGGTTGATTAAACACAGTTATTTAATATTTACTTATTACTCAAATAAGCTTTCAATATTTTCAATGTGGGTAACCAAAGAAAAATTAGAGTGTTAATTTTCGAGTTTATTTATTCTCTATTTCCAGGAAAATAGCTGATATTCATTTATTAAGTTTCATACCTGTTTGTATCTCTTGATCAATAAATCTATATTGTTATCAGATATCAAAATGAAAATTAAAATTATATAAAAAAATAATAGACCAAATTCTTTAAGAAAAGAGAAATATTCCATATATGTAAATTACAAATTTCAACTTGAGTCCTTTCATTTTATTCTACTTAAAAATTTTATTTTAACACACATAACAAAGACGTTGATATTTATGATCAATTTTTATGGAATAGATCGTGGCCTTTGTTCACAGAAGCAAGTTCGGAGATGGAAAATATTATAGTGAAAACAATGTGACAAGGATACTTTAAGTCAACATTTAAGGTTAAAATTTGTTAATCGACATAAATAATTTTAAATTAAAATCAATTACTATATAACTTAAACGTGAATAAATAATATATATAAAATTCAAGGGGAAAACTGTAACAATACAATGTAATCATCATTTTGGTCTCTAACACATCAGAAATTTAATGCAATGTTACTTTAAGCCAAATGAATTGAAAGTCATTCCAAATAAATGAAATTTTATTTATGAATAGTAGTATAGGATTATTAAAGTGTCAATAAAATAAACTTGTGGAACAACATTTAAAAGCAGAGCGAAGAACTTCAAATTGACTTATTTAATATTTGAGAGAGTGGGTGGATGTGATAAATGAAGAAATAATGTCCATAGTGGTAAGTGTATGGAGATATCAGATCAAAGCCACAATAGATTTGCTTAGTGTCAGTGAATTGGACCTTCATCTCTCAATCTACTATGGACTAAAATCTGGCTGATTCCCATCACTTAAATAATATTTATAAAAATTAATCTTCAGGATCAGACGCATATTAAAATTTTTTCCAGCTAATATAGTAAAGATAGTGATTGATCTATGGATATTTATAAGTCAGAATGAAATAATTTTATCATCATTTTTGTATGGTTGTGTATTAATTTGGCAAATCATTCACGACTGTTTTAAATATCGACTGATTATGGCATAAAAAAGTGAACAAAATATTAGTGAAGCGTTACAGTACGGATGCTTGAAAGAAAATGTTTTTCTACAAAATACAATATTTTAAAAATAATATCGAATGCCACTGTAATGTTAGCCAAAGAAAGAGTTAAAAATTTCCTAATTAGAATTAGCTGTAAAGAATTCCCTAATGTTATAAATTTTGAGTCCCGTGGGATTTTGTGAGATTATAATGATTTAATAAACAAAGAAATATAAAAGAAATGCATGAAAAAAATGAAAAATGAAGGAATGTACTGAAGCAATTGGTTAAAAATTCTAAACAGAAATTAATCGAAGTTTGTACAAAAATAAAATGTTCGTCACATGTATTTAAACAAAAACAATACGCTATTAAATTTAAATAATTAATACTTAAACCGCGCATATATACTATTTTTTCCAAGGAAATAATTCTTTTTCTGGAAATTAAAATCTTTCTACATGAAATTTTAAAATATTTTATTTTCTATTGCATATAAATTTCATAACTCTGAACCATAATGTATTTCATAATACAGCCTAATCTAATAATCTTATTAAGTTTCAAATTCTAATAATAGACAAATTAATTAACAATGTTAGTCAATTTAATTAAATATGTGAATAAATCCTACATAAAATATTGCTGCAACTATATTGCTCGTTTAATACTGTTACAATGGTAATTAATTTAATCACTAATTACTTATCAGTAATCACATCAAAAACAAAATCTGTAGCATATAGAACAGAGCATTTTTAATTCACGATTACTATATCTTCATATTATACTTCATATAGACTTACGGATTGTATATACTATATACAACTCGTAAGTCTTAATTAATTATTATTCAGTAAAAAATTGACTCATTTGAGCCGAAGAAGCTCCCTAAACTACTTGCACATGACGTTAGTACATTATTATATAGAAATACATAAATATAATTAGTTTCACGTAAGTAACAATAACGTGTATTAAAATTTGAAATAATGATCCTAACAGCATCTTACGTAGAAATATCTTAATAAAATATCAAATGCATAAATAATCAGACTTAACAGTTAAAAAATACAGTTGTTCGAAAAAAAAAAGTTAAAGTTTTCAAATGGTCCGTTTCAGCATATAGGTATTTGTAACGAAATGCTTTATATGACATTTTTAAATCAATAAGTTAAATCTTGGTTTTGATGATATTGGAAAAATCTTCACACTACAAGAAAGGAAAATTAGGAATAATAAATAACATACTATTGTATCAATGCATTAGCATTCCCCTAATTGCTTAGGACTACTTATGCATTATTTAAATTCTTTTTATATATTTACATTCATTTGTTATAATAATATGTTTATTCCCTTAAGATATTGGACGAGTTGCGACGGCATTTTTTAAGTATTATTGGAAATTTACCTATAAATCTATTTTTCTTTTATTCTAGGGAGTTGAAATATTACACAAAAGTGGCAAATATATATATATATATATATATATATATATATATATATATATATATATATAAATATAAACATTAGATAGATTTGGATTAAAATAAGTCACTTTATAAACATTAAATTGTACATGTCTTTTAATTTTTATAACAATGTTATAGTGGCAATAAGATTATTTAACATATAAATCTATACGTGGTTGAAATACACATTTTACATTAAAATACACATGAGAAATTATTGTATTGAATGTAATAAATTTACACACAGAAAAAACAAATATTTATTTTTCCTGATATTTTAAAACTTAAGAAATTATTAATGCGAAACATATCTGTAACACTTTATGAATAAGCGTTGATAGTAAAGCATTTTGAAAAATTTTATTTACATATTCTTCGCATTATAAAATGCTCCAACTGGATTCGGCTAAATATTCATGGTTAAACGTATTTGCCACTCAACAAATTTTATGGTAATATAGTTAATACGAAAAACAAAAGTACAAAGATTGTTTCACCTTTAAAAATTACTAAAGTATAATATAACCTACATGATTATTGTTGTTATTCTAAGTAAATGAATATTTGTTTCGCAGGTACTCTTACATCAAAATAATATTATATTATATTAATATAGTAACTCATATTATTATAATATTAATTTATATATCTCTATGAAAATAATTATTAAATCAGTTAGGAATTTTGATATTTTCTTAAGTGTTTTAGAAGTTTCTCCTTCTTTTGACATTATAATTTAATATGTGTTTCACAGTTTTGTAATAAATAAAAAATAACGTATCGTGTAATTTTGATTTATTTACATGCATTTATTTTGCTTATTAAATATCGTTATTAAATATTTTGGCTTTATTACATATTTGACTTTTAAATTTTAATTTTAAGTTCTCGGTTTGTACATTTTTTCAATTAATATTTTTAGTGTTATTACCATTTTTAACAGTCTAAATGCTGTTGCAACTTTTAATATATTTCTCTCAATTTTCGGCTTCATAAATTTTTTTTGATTTTTTTGATATTTTTTTAAAAAATTCAAATTTAATACTATCTTTATTTCTTGAATTTTTCTGAATTTTAACTAATTTAAATGATTTCTAATTTTATATTATTTACACACGCACGCGCGCGCGCACGCACGCACGCACACACACACACACACACACACACACACACACACAAACACACACACACACACACACACAACACACATCAATATATATATATATATGAAAGTGTTTTTGGAATTCTTACTCGTACTAATTTATTTTATGTGTAAACTAATAATAGATTCTATTTTAATAAGTTATATGCAAATTTGTTGATAAATAAGCGCTGATAGTGTATTAAATGTTCCAAGATATATTTCTACATTTTCTAAAATATATCTTGAAAATATTTGTGTAAGCTGAAACAGATTAGGAAAAAAAAAACCATTTTGCATTATGCTTTTATTGGAATTAAAAATTATGCAGGGAATGTAATAAAACTTAAGCTTCAAAATTCAGAATTTTTTTCCGTTACTACAAAAATTTCAACTGACTAAACTGTTAAATAATGTTGATATACAATTTTTTTTACTACAAATGCATGCTTTATAACTGTTTTAACCACTTTGATTTCGATTTTTAAGTCTTTCTCGATTTTCATTCAAAATATATAGTGATCTCCAAGTGTCATAAAAAAAAGTTTCAACCCATGTTCCAAAGTAAATGAAAATCATATTTATTTGTTTATTCATATTTTTCTTTCTTGAAATAGAACTTATGGGATGGATCATTGCATGGGAGATGTGAACAAGAATAAAACATAAATTGTTTTGAGATATATTTGGCTTAAACTAATTTATTGCAATGTTTTCTTTAATTAATCATTAGCATTCTCATTGTAAATATCACTGGTTTGATCAAGTGATTGTATGTAGTACATTCGTTTGCTGAACATACACGAATAATTCATGACATCTTTGAAATGAAAAAATAATTGCTGAAAAGTACGTCCACCAATAGTAGTACTAGCAAATCGTAATGAAGTTATTGAAATAAATTTAAAAAAAACCGGTTTACGAGTAACTTCAATAGTATTTTGTTGCCTAACACTCCCTGGACGACGTCAATCATGTTTTACTGTAAGTGGACAAAACATTGAAAAAAAAAATACGAGAATCATTATAAAAAGTCTCTTGAAAATGAATGTTTAGTAATTTATTTCTCCGTTTTGAATGGAAAAAAATGAATTATTACAAAATCCTAAGATTTCCTCTCGGTGCGTCTCTTGCTTTCATTCATACGCATATAAAAACGATTCTAGTTCCATTAAAGTTAATGTCATGTGTCATAATATGAGATATTGAAATTAAATTATTTTTCCTGGTATATATTTGAATTGATTAACATAATATTTTGTAATAATTGTCTCTAAGCATTACTGCAATTTAAAAACTGATAGAAATGTGCTCTTCCTTAACTATTTTAGATATATTTACTAAGTATACATATGCTAGGTATTAGACATTTTTATTTATCAAAAGGTACAGATAAATATCGAAAATTAATTATTTATTTCTATAAAGAGTAATTTATAAAGGTATATTTGAAATTGCACAATCTATGAAATGTAGCAAACTGCAAAATAGTGTTATGTACGTTGAAGAATGAAAATCTATTATTATCATTTGCTATGTGCCTATGAGTTAAAAAACTAATTAGGATGTCTGAACGATAAAACTTAAATTTGGAAGAATGATTCCGATTTTATATATAATAATATACTCACAAAACATTAATTTTTTATTGATGAAAACATGATTAAAATTTCATACAATTTCTGTAAACAAATATTGAACACAATCAGTGTAATAGAGGAAATGTATCAAATAGTTACTTTTATAAGCGACAGAAAAGTTTAGCATTAACGATTTCTTTTATAGCATAATCTAGCATTTATATGTGTTTAATTAACTTTTTCCACCTTAGAAAAACCCATTTACATCTAAACAGCATCATGTGAGAGCGAAGTATCAATTTTATTTCCTACCTACACATCTAATATTGCCCTTTCAAATAGTGGCTATATTGATTTTGCCGTATAAGTAATTTTAAAATAATTCACAATTATTTAAACATAACTATTTTCATACCGATATAAGTTTATCTAGTATTTAAAATTTTGCAACGTATCTTGTTATACACATTTTACAAATATTCTTCTTAAAAATATGTATTCTTATCTCATTACATTCTCTTTATTTTTTTTATCAAGGTTACGAAAATTTTTTTAAATGTAATATACATATAATAATAAAAACTATTACATTCTTTTTTTATTATAAAATGTATTATTCCTTAAACTTAAGACATTCTTATATATTCTAATAAGTTACTCTATTTTAATTTTATCGTTATTCACTCGGACAAATTCAAAGGCCAGAAATATATTTAATTCAATCAGTATCAGAAGCAATTTTATATAATACATTTCCAATTAGCTTCGTTAAAGACATTTTAAATATTCTGTACCAACATCTAAAAGGATTAACGAGTAATCATACATTTTTATTGATAATCGTGGTGAATGGTTTAATTTAATAACCTAATGGTAACACTAAAAGCTCGAAAATATCATAAAAAGTCACCAACTGTTGTATTAAAAAGAGTAATCATTAATTTTGTTAATATTTCAAGCAGATAATATTGAGATCAAAGGTCTAGGAAACTCTTCAACGACTGAATCCTACAAAGCATTTCCAGATAATTCAATTTCCCCAACATAATTTTATTAGGGGGACAAAGTTCTCACACCAATAATAACTGCTATTATTCAGTCACACAAAAGGTGATTAAATAATGAAATGTGAAACAAATTCAGCAAGTTATGAGCATTACTTTAATTACTTAGTGTTACTAATGTACGCGACGGAAGCAAAGTGTATCTATGGAATTAGGTGAACAAAGGACAAATCTAAATTCATTTACTTCCTCGTTTTAGACTGCACTTATGGTTCCATTTAAACTTTAAAAAAAACTCAGTACATTTATGATCAGTTCAGTAATTAATTTATTTTATTCCATATATAAGATTAGGTGAATTACTTGACGATATTACAACATAATTCTGTTTTAGTGGTCTTAAAAATAAATTTATTAACTTCTAAAAACTTATTCATGAGTAATTTTTGTCTCAATTTTATTAATGTCTATTTAAAACAGTATAAGTAAAATTTTACGATGAACATATGCATTAAATATCAAGGCATACCTTATCTTCAAACGATGTCTGCAAAAAATATTCACATTTCTCAAAATAAAATTAATTCATAAAATACTTATGTAGATAAATATAAAGTTTTTGTTGAAGAATATATATATATATATATATATATATATATATATATATATATATTGCCATGAAACTTACAAGCACTGAGGGCAAAGAAGTGAAACGTTCATTTATAAAATGTGAGCTATGATGGGATAATTAAAAACTCGCATTAAAATTTTGTTTAATTATTTTCTATTTTATTTTATAATTCCTAAGATCTTTTAGAATATTATTTATGTCTCAAGAGCAGTGTACCTGGAATATTCTCATGTAAAATAAAAAAAACCATGCGTTATCAGTCTGAGAGAATTCTGGGACAAGTGTAGGCACTTTTAGCTGTTAATAAGTTACTTTATTGAGTATATAATTCTAATGTGTATTCAATTCAACCTGCTCCAATATCTAAGAGTCATTTTGGTGGAAATTCGGATAGAAAGACCACTACATCCTAGAACCGCAAACTATGTAAAGAAGAAGTAATCTCCTACAAAATATTTCTCTTGAGATTGGGCTCTATACTACATCTGAAAGGGTAAATACATCATAGGAGTTGGCCACGAAAATCAAGCCCATGTTTATTATACTTCAAGTGCAACAGGCCATAAATCCCTCTATAATTTATGGAGACCATGGCTAAGATCTAAACAAGTGACTTAAGGAGTATGACCGTGAAAATAAATACAATAAAAGGAACGAATGTGTCTACCTGGCAAACAATACTTTTTCCTTGACGGAACTGCCCAGAGTGGCTTGCGAATTATGAAAACCTTCTAACGTCTTGGGACCAATTTATATTTGAACTCTCTAAAGAATTTCGTGACAGAACAGTATTAAAGAATAAAGATGAAAATGAGCTTAAATAGAGGGCAGGAAAGCCAGGTGAAAGTACGCAATCATGCATAGAAAGCATGTTTAGACTCTGTCAAGAAATGAATCCTCAAATGACCTCATTATATTACAATAATTATGATGGGAGGAAGTATTGTAAATCCTTCATTTTTCTTTCTCTGTTCTCCCCATTTCTACGAAATTTCTAAAATATATGATAAGATTGCTCATTTTCGGAAACTCGAAGAAACAATTAAAAATGTTGCTATGAGATAACAAAACTATTATAATTCGTTTTAATTATTACATTAATTTATTTGCATAATTTATCAATGGATATTATAAAGCTAATTTCAGATAAATTGGTTTTTAGTTAATGTTGTAAAGGATTATGATTTTAATTCTTCCATTTTAAACATCTATAAGAATTAATTGGCTAAAAGGCTAGAATATATTAACTAATTTTGAATTATTATTACTATGGGATAATCTGCATTTTTAACTGACAGATACGTTTAAGTTTAGTTTTAGGAACACAAATCATGTTTGCATTCATCATAAGTTTATGTTTAAATAATTCACGGTTGAGTATTTATATTCATTTAAATGCATTTGCTTAAAAGATAAATAAAAATTAGGTCGCAGTAATGAAAGAGCGAACTCAAAACTCTCGTAGAGACCGTAGTATTCATTCACAGAAAAATGAAGATATTATTTTCAATTTTATCATTGATGATAACTGTTTAAAGTAAATCAGGATTTTTCTGAATTTCTCTAGACATATATTTATATTTATGTACATATATCTTTCATATTTTTTGATTTTTTTTGAATATTTAGCTTTTATTGGATGTATGAAAGTATGTACCCAACGAAGGCATATTTAAATGTCATAAATCAAATGAATACATTCTTTTTAAAAATACGTGTATTTAATTTTGTTAAATCATCTTCAGTTTCAATTGAAAAACTTAAGCAAATAATAGGTAATATATTTAAATTAGAAGCATTTTTCCTTCTTACACTAACGCAATTTCTTGTATTTATTAAATGTTGTGCAAAGAAAGAGTAATTAAATTTAATCGATAGTTTTTTTGAAAAGAAAATGTATACATTTAACAGCATAAGCAAAAAGTTTTTTTTTTTTCAATTGAATAAAAGTTTCTTTAAATAGATCCTGGTAATATATCTTAATATTTTAACTTCTAAATATCAGTTATTTTTTTTTTAAATTTGGTTTCATTGACTCCGGTACATTTTTATTTATCTTAAAACTTTAAAGGAAATATATTAATACTTGCAACTGAAAATGATGCTAATATTACCTTTGAAATAGTTTTAAGTTAATAATATTTTTATTTTAAGAAGTTTTAAGAAATTTTGAGTAACATTTACAAAGTATATAACTTGAAAAATTCCCTGGGTTTCTGCAATTCAAATTTAACAAGAATGTTCTCTAGCATAAAGTTAATTTGTATTTTTTATTTAATCAGAAAGATAAAGCTTAAAATATCAAAACTTTGGAAGCGTTACGAGAGTCATTTTATTGATATTACCAGTTATTACATAATTAGATAGATAATAACATTCTAATCAGTTTACCAAAATGCTGATACAATATGAGTAGATTTGTTTTTTACTTGTAGCTGTTTTACTTTGCTGCTATAAAATTGGGCTGTGCTTAACAAATTAAAAATCGTTAATAAGAATAAATATAAGGCTACAGATCTTAAAATAAAATTTGTTAAACACAATAAATGTATATCTTTAACAGGAATAATAAGTTATTTCGTTTATAAATATGTGAAAGAAAAAAAATTCTGGGAAGTGGTTCATTGATGATAACAGCCAACAGTGCTCGTAAAAAATTTAAAACTTTTTAGAGCAATATCAATAATTCCACTACTCTTGTGTTCGATTTGTTTCGCTGCATAACATCACCAAGTATAGCGAGAAATTGCGTAGAATTATCTCGTATAATATTTCTAAATTACAGGTGACCACAAGAGAAACAAATATAAAAATGCATTTATTGAACTAGAATTAAAAAAAATATTCAAAAAATTTTATACCATTTATCAAAATTTTATATAACGCTAAAAATTCCCTCTTAGAATGCTTAGATATTTCTGTACATTTTTCATACAAACTACCTGGTCTAATTTCATAGTTAATTTATAATGTTTAGGCCTTTTTCGTTTTCTGAAATTAATAATTTTTCATTACCTTCAATAAATTGAACAAAAAAAAAAAAAAAAAAAAAAAAAAAAAAAAGAAAAGAAAACTGTAGCAGAGGTTGACTGTTCTGTATTTTCAGAATCACTAAACCACTTACCTGTATTAGAGAGTTCAGAATCAGCAAAATTACCGATCGACACTGAGCATAAAGAGATGTAAAGAGTGAATTTTTTATTAAAAACGTTTTTCTAGTTTGTATATTTTTTAGCATAAAATAACTACTTTATTCTAATAAATTTATTTTAGACATGGATAATGGAATTTTGATTTAACATCATATAAATATTTTAAAGTTTCAAAGTATCTCTCCAAAACCAATTAAACGTAATAAATTCTCCATAAAAAGCGTTCTCTCTTCTTACACGTTGAAAGAAAAAAATAATAAATGTTTATGACTTGAATTTTGCTTATGGTATAAAAAGTAACTTAGCATTTTTTAAAGTATCCTTGTTTTCAGAAATACTATAATTTCGCTATTTTTATCTGTCATTCCTTTTTTAATTTGATTCTGAGAGATTGTTATCTAATGCGGGAGATGTATCCCAGCTTTGAATAGAAAACACAATCGCCGAGTCTTTCCTACGCTCCAGTTGTTCTTACTATACTGACGTCAAAAAACTTTACATTAAAACCATCTGATACTACATATTTATGACGACTAATGTGGAATATAAAAATAAAATTCCTCAGTAACGCATTCTTTTCCGCACTGTAAACTTTCTATTGGGGTACATCAAACCTTTTTCTCGAAAGTAACGATAGATTTAATATCAAACACGCCAGACCATACATGCGCAAGAGAATGCTTGTCACAAATTGTGTCGTTACATAACATTCCAGTTCAGTGCATCAAATAAATGTAGTCCGTAGGGGAAAGGGAAAAAATAGGAAAAAAAATAACCATGCATGCAAGGAAAAACTGTTCTTACACGTAGATCAGACCACGATGCCAAAAAGGAAATTTGGTGCCGAGAGAACTCAATATATTAGTTCTAGTAGCTTGACTAGGGTGGGTAAGTATTAAATTCTTTACCGTGGTATTTCGTTTTCAGGACTTGGATACTACAGCTGTGTAGAAATCCCATTAATCTTTCTGCTAGACAATCTGGCAACAAGTTTGCAAGTGTTTCCTTCTACTCACTCACTTAGTTACTGATAATATTTTGTTTTAAATTAAACTTTTTTACTCTTGAGAAATAGTTTACAAAAAGTAAATAAGAAAAAGTCAAGCATATATTAAACGGAGGGTAAAAAATATTAAATAATTTCTTTATTTTGTTTTCTTCCTGTAGTTTTCTTTCCACTCATTTGAGAGACATATGCTTAAAGACAGGTTAAAACACTTAAAACAAGGATAGAATACATGACATTGGACAGAGGAGATTTGTTTTATAGCACTTATTTAAACTTATCAAAATCAGATTTTATTCCGAGAATGTTTTATTTGATGGATGCAATATGTAACACATAAATTAATTTCCATTACAGATGTGAAAAGTTAAACAAAAAAGATTATACTTTACAATTAAAAGATAAAATTTTTTAAATATAAATTAATTTAGAAATACTGAATAATTTTAGCAAGATAGTATAGTTATTCCCCATATTGACTAGATTAAAATCTATCCCCGAGAAACTCCTCGACAACAATATTGTTAAAGGAAAATTAAAAAGAACATTAAAATTTACAAAAAGGAAATCTGATAACCTGACAGCTAATAGAATGGAGTGGAAATTGACGTCAGAACCAGTGCTAATAGAGGGGTTAACTCTGTTCTCTAGATTTTGATACAGATGGGCTTGAATTCATTTATGTGCACCTTTCCTTTCAGGTAGTCCACTTCCTCACAACTAACGGCTTATTTGCTTGGTGGTAATGTCGAAAGACGCCACAATCATACATAGCATTTATGTTAAAAATGTACAACTCCCAAAATATAATTTGAATATAATGATTGAAACATGTTTCAAACAATATGTTATAATGATTTTTACTGATTCTTTCAGAAAATTATGAATAGTATTAAATCTATATTTTTAAATATTAATCTGTATATATTGATCAAAAAGGATACTTTTACAGTTAATTAAGTATACATGGTATTTTAAGTACACACACCAAATCTTATAAATATTATATAAGAAGCATACATCAGACCTTGAAATATGCACAATTGAACATTTCACTTGAAAAATATATAACTTAATACATTCCCATTTTAAAAGGATTTTAAAAAAGGAAGTATTAATTATTATCAATTTTTACTTAAAATAGCTATAGTAAATTGCATTTTTATAATAATAATTCATCAAATAGGTATTTTATTAAGATTAAAAAGCAAATAAATTTTTGAAACTTCTTTTAAAATAGAAAATTCTATTTCTATTTTCTCAAAGTTATTTATAATGAATCCCGGCTAAAATTACGTAAAAAACTTGCAAATGTCTAAATACAAATGCAAAAGCCTTAAGAAGTTTTAAAAATGCAATTATCCTTGTATACCTTCTTTTATTCATAGTACAAGAATAAAATTTTTAAACTTTTCTTTTAAAAAATGCCATATTTATTAATAAAGGATATTATTACTATTTTATTTTTATTATAATCATTTGATTCTATATTTTAAAGCATTTTAAAATAAATTTTTTAAACTCTAGATTATTGCTTCTTTCATTATGCAAGTAATATATTTAAATTTAAGACAAAATATTTGGGAAACTTAATTTGAAGTATTAAATTAGAGTGATCACACACATTTTTAATAACTCTTTACATTTTATGAATTGTTGTTGTTATTTGGATAAATACATTTTAAAAATATATATGATGCAAAATATATATATATATATATATATATATATATATATATATTTACATATTTAGTAAA
The DNA here is from genome assembly GCA_019974015.1 of Nephila pilipes. Taxonomy (NCBI): domain Eukaryota; kingdom Metazoa; phylum Arthropoda; class Arachnida; order Araneae; family Nephilidae; genus Nephila; species Nephila pilipes. The sequence goes on from BMAW01086557.1 coordinate 648,827, forward strand.
TATTATTTTCCGACTGATAAACATTATTTATATTAAAATGCATATATTAAGCATTTTATCTAATTTACAAACATAATAATCTATATTAATAATAGAAAGAATTTACAATTTTTGCCGGTAGCTTAGCAAAAAGATTAGAAATGTAGGACCATGAAATTTTGTACAAATAATCTATGAATACTGGTAGTGTGCTGCTGGGAGTCATTTTTTCGAAAATCACCTTTATTTTTTCAAAGTTTTTCTAAGGAAATATGCCTTCACTACGCCCGCTTGGATCGGAAAATAGGGTCTAGTTTTGTTGGCAGTATTAGGGAAAGATTGCGAATTATATGAACATTAACTTTGATACAAATAATTTTTTTGAATACTGATAGAGTGCACCATGAAGTCATTTCTTATATTCAACTTGGATTTTATGTTGTTTTATTTTAAATTTCATATACTTCATGTATGGCGTCATATATTATCTTCTCCAGACGCAGCCTTTGATTGATAATTTGTAATTGTTCTTTCTAAATGCAGTTTTGTGATTGATTTTTTTATGCATATTTATGAAATAATTACGTTCTGGTTTTTGATTTAATCCTCCCCTCAAAAGGGTCTTATTTTAAAAAGCACACATTCATGCACGTAGAAAAGTTTTTGAGAAAGTTGATATTTAATTTGACAACAGCTTTCTGTGGTGAAACTGCGGAAGGTAAGAGTGCAGATTTACTACTTTATGGAAACTTTTAAAAATTATTATTACTCTTTATTTATTTTTGTACTTCATACTTCCTGTTTGTATTTTTTTTATTTGTTAGTTCTCCTGTTTGCATTATTATTACTTTTGCTGGTCAAATTTATTCCAAGTGTTGATTCCTCCTAAGGCTGACTTTCTTTTCCGATTGTAATTGAAATATTTTATTTGCTACTTTTAGTGAGTTATATTATATCAGATAATTAAATTTTTTTTCTTTCAGCTCTAATTGAAAATTTTTATTAATCTATCATAGTATTTAGTATAAGTATCAGTTTAGTACGATTCGAAACTTTACATTTGTCAATTTTTGTGAATTGTATTGTATGACATACTTAAAATTTCAGTTCTAAGCTACCACATTTGTATTGACTAAGTTTGTCAAACAACTGTTTTCGTTCTAAGATGCCGAATGAATATATCTTTGCTAATTATTTAAGCTACTGTAATATCACTAAAGTAATTTTTTACTTTAGTACAAATAATGAGGGTTAAAAGGCATATACTTACAATAATTGGCATGATTTTAGAAATCATCAAATTTGTAATTTTTTAGTCTCCATACATACGTAGATGAGTCTACAGCAACTTTCTATATTTGAGGTTTGGCTTTCTACATTAAAACATTTGGTATATTTGTGGATGGCATGACTTCGTTACTTTTAAATTGTTACAGCTTCATTTTGAATACTTCATTTTATTTGACACTTTTTTATTTACCTTTTGTTAATTATGGGTTCTTTTATGAAACATTTGGTTTTATTTATATAATGGTCATTTCGATGCATAGGAAATCCCAGGTAAATATAAATACTACTTTTATTTGTTAAATTTTTATTAATATCATCAGTTGTTGAATATAATCATTGTTCTTTTCTTAGTAAGAATTGTTCAGTGTTTCTAATAATCCTTATTTTTGTAAACTAGTCCTATTTTTTACGGTTGATTCTTCATTTTCTCTAATGCACTGAGTGTTAATTTTTTAAAGTTACCTGTTTATTATTTTGTTTTCAGTTTAATATCCCTGCTTTGACAAAACTAACCCTATTTTCTTTCACCTATTGCTCCCTAAATTTAGTGCTAATTTTTTTTATATTTTAGACATTGAGTTTGGTAGTAAAATTTGAGTGGCAAAAAGTAAGCCTATTTTCTTTTTTTTATAAGTTTGCAGTTCATTTAGCTTTACCTGTATTAGTAGTTTGAATCGCTGTGGTTTTAATTGCGTTCAACATATGGTCAATAATTTAAAATTGTTTGATTTTAAATTAATTTCAAAACAATTGCTGACATATTTAAATTCATGTTTGCGGTTATAATTTTTCACCTTTAGAGCGTGCAACCATAATTGTTTTCATAAATTACGTTAAGTTGATATTTACAAAGGAACGATATGTAATTCAACTGAAAGTGATATTAGTGCTGAAGAAAATTTTCTCTGATTGAAATCATTTTAAAACAGCATAGAATGTTTTATACAGTATACAAAACGTATTTTATGCGTATGGTTTGATAATTAATGGGAAATTTGGAGGAAACAGTAAGTTATAGTTTAAAGAAAGAAAATTATAAAAAGTACACTGCTTTCCATCAAAATGAAATTTTTGCATTACAAATTTATAAATGTATGCTTGACTCTATGAATCAATTTATTTTTGTGGTAGGAACTATTTCGATAATGCTAATATTGTTGAAAGAGTATTTGTTCATGAATGTTTTCTGTAAAAAAGTGTGTCTAAATATCGCTATATCAGTGAAAAGCATGTGTATTTGAAATCCTGCGTTGACTTGATAAAAATTTTCAGAATTAAAAAACTAGAACTAAGTTCACTTTTATTTAAATTTTAAAAAAAAATGAATGCATTTATTACTGAATTGATGTTCTTACATATTTTTGTTCAAGAAGAGTAAGAATTTTCTTTTCTATTGACATGTGTAGCATATTTTTGTTAAAGAATTATTGCTTTTTAAAAATATTTCTTGTTTGGTAGCTGGATTATTAACATTTAAAATTATATCCGTGAAAAGAAATTGAATTTAATGTTCACTATCATTGCATTTTAATTTCATCTAACCTTTATGTAACATTTAATAGTTAGTAATAGCTTTGTTTATAAAAATATAATTTTTATTTTATCAATTAATTATTCAAAATTTAAAAGCATAAAAATATAATGTATGAACTACAAGCTTTCAGATTAAATTGTTTTTATTTAATTTTAATTGTTTTTTTTTATTGTTTTTGCGTTTAAATTGGGTTTAAGCTTTTTGTTCTCATTGGGTTTAAATTTATTTCACACTTTGTTATTTCATTTACTAAACATTTTTTCTTCTAGGAAGCTAATTTGTTCTTCATTTAAAACTATATTTAAAAGTCGATCTTCATTAAAATAACTTTTATTCTTCCATCTGTATTGTTCAATTTTTTTCAATTCACTCCTGATAATAACTGGTATACCAGGTAGTAAATAATAAATACACACTAAACTAAATTTAAATTACAAATTATCTAAGAAATTGTATTGTTCGTTTGAACTATTTTGCACAATTAGCAAAATTATTTGCGATGCTCATAATGAAATACAATTAAGTAATAATATAAATGTATTTTGAAAATACATATTCTGCAAAACTTTATGTGAAAAATATCAAATCTACTACTTTAGAACTATAATTAAGTAAATTTTTGCAAGCGAAATAATAAGAAAGATAAATAATATGGTGCATTATTTGGTTACAACTTATTAAAGACATGTTTAAATGTAATACAATTGAATAATTTTAAAACAAGTAAAAATGTAATATAAAAGTTGATTCCCCTTAACAGAACTTCTTAGAAAACTGTGTAGATTATGTAATAAATAAAAATAAAACGTTTCTTATATAATAGCAGTATGGACATTTTGTATTACATGTAATGACACATATATTAGGGCGATTTACCAATGTTTAATTTTATTATTATCCTATTTGTGCGACTTGTCATAGTTTACCATTCAAGTTCACCGCCACTCCACCACTAAGAGAATGAACCGGTGATTTTAATTAATCTGTCGAAGTGAATTGAAACTGAAGTGAATTGAGATTCTTGTGCTACTGCTATATAATGGTAGCACTGGAAAGCATGCGATAAGAGAAGATTCACTGAGGAAGAGTTTTCTTTTCTATTTCGAACTTTCTTCACCTTTATTATTTGATTATCGTCAGTTTGTAAGCATATGTTTTCCTTGAATTAAACTTCTTTTAAAAGTTTTTGATAATGTAAATAAATATTTAGTCTAGTCAGAATGTGCCATTGCTATTCTTCGTGTATGATATTTAAAAACCTTCTGATTCTGAGTCAGTTGATAGTCCCCTATATATATTTTAGAATGCATTACTAGAAATTCACTCTTTCTTAAATTTAGATTATTTCCTAAGCAAATCTTGAACTTCCTTTCTGAAAGGAGATATTGAAGTCATATACATCAGCTTAAATTTCAGTTTTCTTAATATATTTTTGCTATAAAAATATGAAATGTTTTATACTAGTATTAAATATATTAATTAATAATACAAATTTTCATCTCCAAAAGTAACTTGACATCTAACCATGCTATTGGTATTCTATAAATGGAATTATTATAAAGTGTAACAATGATCTGCATTTCACTTGTAATATTAAAAACATTTTAATATTATTTTCAAATTTATAAATAGAAACAATATATAGTACTAATGCATTTTCAGGTTATTATAACGTCCACTTTTTGTACATTCAAGTTACATTCTAATTATGCATTTCAATAAATTAATTATTATGTAATAACTATTTTAATTCCCACAACTTTTTAAACTTGTATAACTATTTGTTAAATTATATAATCCCTCATTCCAAAATCAATAACACCTTTTTTTTAAAATCCTTTTTATCGAAAACCGCTTTATTTAATTCCTGTAAATTCACAGATCACCAAAATGGTCTGACTACGAAAGGATTTTTTCCCTCAATACCAATTAAGAACATAATGAATAATTTACAATGTCATACTTATACTATAAATTTGTCATTTTTTCGGTGAAGATTTCAATTGCATATTTTACATGACCGGATTCTACAGAAAATACTAAACTTAGATTAAAATAAAGTGACAAGTTAATCGTTATTGTTAATTAATACTGTGATTCCCTTTCTATAGAAATTATGAAAAAATTATGTTATTCATTGAAAGACCTTACATATAAACTCACACCACAGATATACAATATAATAATGCAGTAATTATACGCTAGTTTCACCAAACTGTTTTCTTCTGAGAAGCTACCAAAACATTTTTCTGTAAATTAAAAATGCATTCACTAAAAATACCTTGTTATATATGTTCACCCATGAGATAGTCAACAAAACGTGAAACAGATTTTTGAAAAAAGAATCATCGGATTTAATCTGGAATACGAAGCAACTATAAAGCTTTTGAAGAGTATTTTTGTTATTCATTAATTTAAACAAACATGGAAAAATATTCAAAAAAGCGATTTAAAATGTTAATTTTAAACAAAAGGTGTATAACAATTCTTTATGTTTGAAATAATAGAAAACGTATATATTTTTCAAGTCATTTTTAGTTATTGAACACAGAGAACTTTTTAAACTGTAATAGTACCCCCCAGTATTTGAACAGAAGAGGAAATGTGGAGAAAATGACACTGCTTCCACAAATCTTGCAACCGAGCTGAAAAAAGAGTAAAGTACTCTAGAAATGAAGAGTCGAGTTGAGATGATTTCTCGTTAAAAAGAAATCAATCGCTGCGTAGAAAAATTCGGTGCCAGATCCAACACCGCTCACCTAATCCGCGTGCAATTTTTCTGCGTCTAGGGAGCGAGAAAACATGCGCTTTTCTCAACGCAGCCGGGATCTCATTAATCTTAGACGCTGCAATCTGGCAGCAGAAAAAGAAGAGGTTTATAGTTCTTTTACTACCCCTACCAGTAAGAGCACTTCACTGAGATAGATGATTACAACAGAAACATCTGACTGCTACAGAGATCTGAGGATAATGTATAGAGCAGCCTTTTTGTAAAACTACAGGATTGCAGCAATGTTAGAGAATATTGTTTTTATAGACTAAAAGAAGGGGAAGTCTATATATGTATAATGTGTTGATATCGTCTTTCTTACTAGCCTTAGAGACTGAGAATATCTCTTTATCGTTTTTAAAGGTACTCTTAGTAACTAGTGTTATACAAAGAATAAATTCCTTATCGTATAATCAGTGTCAGTTGTTTTCTCTCTCTCTAGCAAATAAACTAATTCAATTCTTTCAAGCAATTAAACTAATTCACTAAACATACAAAACCCATTCACACAGAAATAAATGAAAAAAATTCACATGTTCGGCATAACTTACATGAAAGAAAGAAGAAAACTAAATATTATATTAAATCATTTTAAACAGTATGAAACTATTTACTTAAAAATTCAAATTAATATGAACAGATTTAATGCATTTGTCAACCAATATGCATTTGCTTACCATATCTTGAATTGAATATAACTATTGTATGGAAGCGTGATTCTCTCAAATAGTCATTCTTCTTATCAAAGAAATGCAGTGAAGATTATCTAACATTATTAAATATAATCTAATGAAAATTACTTTAATTAATTAGAATAAATATGAACTATAAATAAATTTAGGTAACAAATAAATATACGATTTTATTTAATCATTAAATTATCAAAAATAAATAATTTTTGTTATTGTTATTTATATTAAAAAAGCAGAATTAAAAAAAATAATGTTGTTTTATAATAATAATAATAATAATACATTCTTAAATAGTATAGACTCCATTGAATATGTCATTTAGAATTATGAAAAACTATATAACCATTTGATTTTAAGTTGAAACATTTTCTTTTAAAGCTAAAATTCAATCTAAAAATGCTATGTGCAAAATTAAAGAATCAAATAGCTGATGTTCTATAATTTCAGAAACTAATACGAAATGATATATCAACATGAGTATAAAAAAGGAAGGAAATTTCTATAGATCTATCAAGTATTTTTGATCATTAATATGATAAATGAAGTTCATTTTCATAAAAGCATTACGATGATATTTTTGTCACAATGGTATGGTATTTGTCATTTGAAGATTCATTGCATTTATCATTTTCTTTTTTTCAACAAAACATTTTGTGTTCGAAAAAGGAAGAAAATACTTGAAAATATGTGATAACATTTCAATTATATTATTATTTCAATTATATTATAAGACTAAGCTAATTATTTTACAAATAAAATTTTAGAAATTAAAATATTTAAAATATCTAAAAATAAATTTAAATATCAGTTGTTTTCAGCATTAAGTGAGAGTTTTCGTGCCAACAGGATGCTTGCATGTTAAACGTTACCAATTATTGGATAACATGACTTTTTCTTTAGAATTAATTTATTTAGGTAAATTTAATATTTAATGTAAGCTTTAATGAAATAAATTATGAATTCATAAGTAATAATTGCATTAGTGCAGAGTATAAGTAAGGTTTGAATTCAATTATCCATCCAGAATTAATTTATTCAATTTTTTTATATTAAATAAAATATAAGCAAAAATGGAAAATTTTTAAAAGAAAGTATTAACGTGCTATGGTCTACAAACAAGTTTACTTTGTTTAAAATAGAAAAAAAGCACACGAGACATCTAACATATCGAATAAATAGTCTTTTTTTCCCAATGTCCATCAGCGTAAAGGAAATTTTTTTTTTGCGATTTCGATAAAATAAAATGGGATTGCTAACTGAGGCCTATTTAGTATAACTGACGCCTGTAAAGTATAATATTACTTCCATTTATCTCTAATTTAATAGGTCTCTCAAAGGATAGCCTTCTTTAGGTACGTGTGATAATTATGACACCGAAGCACCCTTACTATCTTTTTTCTTATGCTGGGGTTTACTGTCTTTGGTAAACACGGTGACGCACGCCGATATATCCTAGTGATTTTTCCCTATATTTTAGATCCTCCTTCTTTTCAATCATTTTTAGCTTCCTTTCTTCTTTTATTTTTTAACGCCTAGATGAGAGTTACTTTGTTTTGGCATAGCTTAGCCATATCTGGCTCTTTTGCTATTAAATTTCACCATCACTCACTAAGTCTATGTTTAAGCTTTAAAAGAGTTAAATGCAGCCAGATAATTGCATATGGACTTTTTTAAATAAAACATAATGATGTAGATTGATTGGTAAATTTATTATTTTAACAGATTAGTATTATGATATTTTTCAGGAAAACTAATAAACCTGAAGATAAATTTTAAGTGGAGCATTGTAAAATGTATCTAGAAAGGAAATTAATAAATTTGGAAGTTCAATCTAGTTTTAAATCTAAAGTAGTTCTTATTATTATTGTAAAGATTATTTTAATGAGCTTAGAAGGCTATAGAATACTGTTTTGACCTTATATTAGAGAAAGAGCTAACTCAAAATTTGCATTACAGCCATGATATAACAATCCTTAAAATTATATACAGCATATTCAATAATATGAAAGCTGAGTCGAGAACTGATTCCAGCCGAGACTCTATGTGGAATAACAGTTACTGCTACATATCAAACGCAACAATGTCTAAAATACTGAAGTGATACAGAAATTGCAAGAAATACTTAGAATTTTGAGGTTCCTTATCAGTTGAACTCAAGGGACATTAATAGACCAGAAACAAATTCTATTTACGTTTAAAATTAACATGAACTTATTTCGAAACGAAATGCATGTATATCCTTAATATCAGTAAATATACTAAATTATTCTCAAATTAGTTTCCTTAATTGTTTTAAAAGCTAAGACATAAATAGTATAACTTTAATCTGTCAAAAGTATCATTATATGTTGAAAATTATCACTCTAAGTCTTTAAATACTATTACTCGTATATTCAACCGATGTGATAAAGGTACATCTGTGGAGGATAAAAATAAAAGGACCTTTTATTTCAAAAATATGTAGGAAGAGTAAATCTGTATTGAGCTTAGAATTGATATCTATGCTTTCTAGGATCTTTTTGAGCCAACATTATCCTTTCAAGAATTTCTATACGATAAAAGGATGTTGAAACAAATAATTTATTGGCAAAAACTGTTTCACATCTTTTTTTATATCAAGATACATTATTTGAAGATTAAAGATCCTACAATGAAAAATACTAAAAACCTTTTGAAATGATCCTGTTTTGATCATGGGGTTTTGAAACAAAGCTTCAAAAACAATAGTTGAGAAATGGTTTATTTTTCCATAGAAACGAAAATTTTATATAACGAGCAATATTTTCTGTATATCAGTAAAAATCTGTGAACCAAGTAAAATGTATCAAACTGAAATTTCACAAGGATATGTCTTCAAACTGGAAAAAGCAGTGAGCTTAAACATTGTGAGGGGAAACTTATACGAAGAAATCTCAAAATAGTAAATCTCCGAATCAGGGATTTGATATTTACTGACCAAGATAAGACAAAACATACCAGAATTTTCTTCCATAAAGGATAATAAAGTGAAATTTTCTCAAAACAGTGATGTGTAAAATACGCTTGTTATCTTAACAATATAGCGATTCGTATGAAAATAAAACTGTAGTTTTGGTTTAAAAATATTATTCGCTGATCAATAGCATTCAATAAAATTAATATGGTAACTGATATAATATTTGGTTTTATGAAACGTATACAAATGTTCGAAACACACAGACATATTTAAAGTTAAATCTAACCGAAAACAAAACATTTTACTTTCCATATCTATTAAATTGCAGTGAATTCAGCAGTTTTTTGTTCACAGTAATAAACGCTGTCATGGCAGATTGATGATCATAGTCGCGGACTTGCGGCTGACGTAGTTTTCATTGAGCCAAGGTTTCGAGCTCTGTGGTTAAATCGAGCTCGAGCTCTGATGCGATAAATCTGGTCGAGGACACAAGTCTTCCCATTTGCGTAATGTAATATCTTTGAGAGGGATATGCCAAATAAGATATCATCCTCGTCACTTAACAGAGACTCAAAATTACAAGTTCAGTCGCAAATATCCCGCTTTTACTTTTAGTGTGACATTAATAAAAATTATTCCTAGAAATTGTTATAATGAATAACCGTACTTCTATAGCATTATGCTAGTTATTTCCTACGGATTTGACAACTGCGAACTACGATCAAATCACTAGGCTTAATAGCTGATTTTGCATTTCTTACTTTTGCTTTCACATCACGCAACGAGATGAATATGAGGCCTGATTTGTTTTCACAGGTAACAGCTCTTATTACTTCACGTCATAAGTCATAAATAAATCATCATTCTAATTTATGGCTGATCTTTAAAATCACCGATCCCAAACCTCGGTACCATGACCTCTGACTATCACAGACGTTGAAGCAGCATGAATTATATATTTTTTAATTATTTTTTTTCATTCATTGATTTGTTTGTACTTGAAATTTTGTATGAGAACATGCAGGATAAACTTTGATTAAAAGTAAAATTTAAAGCTGTTGATGATGCGCATTAAATATGAGCATCTAATTTAATGTATTTGGAGAACATTTACAATAAATCATTAATAAATTATGTCATTACCAGATATTGATTAGTTATTATTAAATAATTGCTAATACTATACGAAGGTTTATACAAAAGGAATGTAGTTAATATTATTTAGGAACTATCCGACTTAAACTCAATTCATAAAAATTAAAAAAGAAAAAATATTTTATTATTTTTACTGAAAACCACACTATTTTATCGTACTTGTAATGATAGTAATTTGAATTATGATTACAGAAAGGATAATACTGAAAATATAACTTGAAGAAATCTAAAAGAAACTTAAAAATTTATTTCTTGTTTTTCAGACACACATTTGCATAGATAGTTTTTAATTAATCGCAGCTCATTGAATTATTATCAAGCATTAAGCAATTTATAATTTTTAATACTTTTCTTTGTATATTCTTGCATTTATCCAACTATGATTTTAATGTGTTTATGAGTTTATAGTTCCCAAATAAAATCTTTACAATTGGACTAATTAGTCAAATATATTTATACAGAGTAAAATGTTACTAACTTTATTCAAGCTTATGCATGAAATACATTTTTTATTAACATCATTCAGAAAGAAAATAAAGGAAATAAGTTTCTGGGGAGATTATTTAGAGTTTCATTAATTTCGAGATTTGTTTCTTATACACATTAATATATTACAATAACAGTTAACAACAAATATATTTTAAGCTGTTCTTTCTATTACCAATTTCCTTATAATCTGCCTCTGTTAATATAATATGCATATAAAGTGATATTTTAAATAAGTAATAATCAATTATAAATTCCAATATTTTGTATTTAAGTTGCATTTTTTATTATGATTATTTATGTTTAGAATCAATAAGTGTGAATGAATTTAACACTAAGAAGTAATCATAAGATGTTAAAAAATTTCTCTTGCTTAAGGTATCTGAGGTAAGACCAAAGGCTTTCAAATTGTTAAGTTATAAAAAGTGCATTCATAAGTAAAATGAACAAACTAAATTAATATCATATCAGTGGGAAAATAAAACCATTTACAGTAAGTAAATCAATTTATAATATGAACGACAAGTATGTTCCTTTAATTTAACATTGAATTATGTTATGCATAATAAAATTAACACTTTTATCACGTACTTTTATCACGTTATTTATATAATACCCAATTTAACTTTTGATGAAGAGATTTAAAAAGGAAAAAGAAAATGACATACGAAATATTCTCAAACACTATTTACATATAATATATGAAACATAAATTACATCTCAATACGTAAGAATATAAATGTTATAAGCTAATGACACTAATTATACGATACTTATTAAATTTCAGTATTTTCTCTAAGCCCTATAAATGTATAGTTACTGCTAATCATAGATGGAGAAATTAATGGTGTTCTATAAAAACATTTTATGTGAGAATCTGAACTTTTCTCAAATGCATGTAATTTTAAGAAATAGTTTTACATGTATAATAAAAATGTTTATACTAGCAATGACATGAATTTTTTTGATTTAATGACTTATTCTTCGATCAAAAATATCTCCATCCAACCTAAACGTATAATTTGTTAAAAAACTAGCTGTAAGTTGTTAAATTCCTATCAGCTTTCGAATTTATTTTTCTTATGAATCAGAGTTTACTATTACATAAAATAAAAAAAAAATGTACTAATGTCAAGGTTCTTAATGTTCAAGGGCTGTTTCTCTCCTTTTTTGCGATAAGAACATTAGAACTTTTCGAAAAAAAATTCTGAAGATGAGTTCTAAGATTAGTTTCTCTGGCATTTTGGTATATATTCTTCTCCTTATATCCTATCAACGATTGAATCCTATTCATTTCATGAAATCTGACTGAACGTTAACAGAATCAGATATCTTGAAAACAGGCTTTCCTGCATTTAGACTAAATCAACTGGGAAACAACATTGGCTATATTTTCAATAATTAGTGTTTCCATTAATCGCGATATATACTCGTATATATATGTATAGTGCTCACAAATGTACACACAAACACTTTTCTAAATTTTTTTCCAACCAATTGTATAACTTTGCTAAGCAACAAATTAAGGCAATTAAATAATTATTCATCCAAACTTAATTTTAAATTATTTTCCAGAAACTTTTCCATACTGTTTCATTTTTATTATCACCATTATTGAGCAGTTATCTTATGAATGTACAAAATATTTGATTAAATGAAAAATCATATTTTTCGTAAAAGTCGGAAAATAATTTTTTTAAGTATTTTAAGATATATATATATATATATATATATATATTTAAAGGAGTAGTTTTCAAATTTAGTTTAATACACATTTGAATATCGGTATCGATGCTTTATTGTTAAAGGATGTGTTTTACACATGAATAATATTTATTTCACATTTTAATTATTTACTCCTTCTTATAAAGTATATTTTTACTAGGAAATATTTATTTTTAACTTTTCAAAAAGACTTTAACCCATAAATAGAAGTATTTGTTTCCAGTGAAAAACGTTAATCAAATTTAACCATGTTATACGAGCATCGAATATATTGTTTTATCTTTTTAAAGCCTTATACGTCTTATAAATTACAGACACTTTAAGGAACAAATTTAAGGTACATTTTATGAAGTTAGTATTATTTTATACTAACTTCATAAAATGTACCTTATAATCTCGTATATAAATAACATAATTTAAATTTGTTTAACAGGAAATCAATAAATTGGAGAGCGATCATATTTGAATTTGTAATAAGGATAATATTGAAAATAAAATAGTTTTTCATATGATTATTTTTCGTTTTACATCGAAATGATTACGTATTACAATAGCATATTGGAATATGTGACATTTTTCTTTGTAGATATTTTGTATTTTATTTCAAAACGGATCTATGAGTTTTATGAAGAAAAATATTTTAAAATTCCATAGAAGGGGGAAAGTCTATACTTAAGAAATTTGATATACAGCGTAATAATAAGAATATGAACATAATGGGATGAATTTATATAATTGCTTATTTTATTAGTTTTTCTATTATCTTCATAACAAAACAAAAAAAACCATATAAATTCAAAAGCTACATTTTTATATGATATATTCTGTATTGTAGAAAAGATTTGAGGCTACAAAAGTATATTTACAATAAATCTAAAGGATATTCGATTCTTTCTCTTCCCACTCGAGAGATTGTTGAAAACAACTTTTTTTTAGCTGAATTATAATTTCAATCATGTTATTCTTTTAAAAAATTATTATTTTGATGTAATAAATTTCATTTTATAGCGATTTAAGATATTATTTCAAAAGGAATTAAAGTTGCATGTCAGATAAAATATCCATATTAAGAAACACAAATATAATGCAATGGAGTTATTTGGAAGTATGAGGGAAAAAAATTCAAACATGTAATGCATTAATTTGAGTTTATATTTTTTATAATATAACTAAACTCATAACATTTTAAAATTCATGAATTAAATACAGCCATTCAATTATGAACATAAATATTTTTATCTCCTTTCTCATTTCCTTTTAAATTATCGCATTTCATAGTACAGTTTTTTTTAATTTCCTAATAATTAAATCATTTGTCAAATGTCTGAGCACAATTCATTTTATTCTAGATATTTTTATAAGTTTTATGTGAATTAAAATTGTCAAATATTTATTAATTAGTGGATTTGCATTTAATAACTCCACATAAGATATTTAATTGTGACTTTTTAAATACAAAAGCATAAAATTATAGCAAAAATGCATGCATTGTAATTTAGCTATATTTATTGAAATCAACAATATGAAATGCATGATGTAAACACATAGTATTTATGCTGTTCTTATATTGTAATAAAAATCTAAAGTTAAATTAAGTATGAAATTGTTCGAAGCATTAAATTCCGAAATTGGCATTTTTTGAAAGAAGATAAAAAGACCTGACAATAACTTTTGGCTGTGTAATGAATTATTGTATGTCACAGAAAAAAAAATCTAACGTGAAAGGAATATCGGTGAAGTGTTTGAATTATTTACTCGTACCAGAGAGAGGGGAAATGTAGAATCGTAATATGTCAGTCTTTCATCTAGTAAGTGTTTAAATGAAATATACTTTACTAAAATGATAGTGGAACAAATACATACATGTAACAGTGTTTCATTTGTTAATACATAATACCCAATTATTATGTATTAACACGTATTGTGTATTTGTAATCTCTCACTATCAATTTAAAATCCTTTTTATTATTAACATAACTTATTATTATCTGTTCAAATTTTTTATTATTATTAATCATAGATTAGAAATCCACGTTCTGTCACTAATATAATTGTGAACTAAAGCAATCATGGTCAATATTTATAGATGTTGAGAATTACGAAAGATAATATAGGAGAATAAAGTATATTTAAAGTATGCAAAATTACACATGTGATAAAACAGTGAAAATTTTTAAAATGCTCGAAATTGAAATATACAACAATAAAAAATACATTCTATTGTGATAATAGTCAATTAATTTTGAACTGTTATGTATAATATATATACACACTTAATTCTCTTTTTACACAATAGATACATTGCAGAAGAATGCGAGTAAAAAATACATTGCATATATGGAAAAATAGGAATTGGTTCCAATTTTAAGAAATCAGCAAAAATAAAACAATACCTTTCTAATTTTATTATTGAAGAATTCTGTGACATTATGCAAGGGCTACCAAAAAACATTTCAGTTTTGACTAACAAATAAAGTTTTAAAGCTGTAACTTACCATTTATTGACTTTTAAGCAAATTTAATAAGTATGTATGTCCCGTCCCTCATAAGGGATGTCAAAAAAACGTAAATGAAATTTAAAAAAAAAAAAAAAAAAAAAAAATAAATTATTAAAAAAATAAAACGATCTCATAGGTTTTCCTGTTGAAGGGAAACCATTTGTTTAAATAGCCTTTTCCGAAACTTCTTTAGATATATCTGAAACTTTTCTGTCATAACAAAATAAGTGTCACAGGTGTCTAAACATTGAACACTAAACTCAAAATGCAAAGTAAAGAAAATTCCATATTAAAGTTATGAAATTCGGGGAATTCTCACCAATGGAAATCGCATTATGTTCCTCGTCTCCAATGTCGCAGTTAAAAAAAATTAAAATTAAAATACAAATTTTAAATCATGAAATTAAATTTGCGATGCCACCATGACTCTGAATATTAGAATATTATGCTCCTAAATGTCAATAATGTATTTTATGATTATTTATTATTCTAATAAATTAGATCAAACATTTTCAAGATACTGAAACGACATAATCCGTTTTACTTTGATAACGACTCATATATAATCAACTTCTTAGCAATTCATATAGAGTTCAATTAAGTTTAAGTCGAAGCATGAGAGATATTTATCACTCATTCAGCTACGTAATATTTATTTATGACTTGGCTTTTCATATTTATTCCGGTGAATGCTCTTTCCAACCCACCTAGTCCACGCCCATGGTTCTAGAGTAATTCGCTGATCCAGTTGTGGATCTTGTAGTTTCTGGTCGATTAGTCATACATTCACCTCAGACGTGACACTTACCACCCTATTCGAGGACCTCTTTTGTTGTGCGGGACTCTCAGGGTGCAATCTTGCTGACGTCATCACCGGCAAAGGGCCGACTCAGCTAACAACCCAAGCACCCGTAGTTAATGTGTCCCTGCGTTAACTTCGTTCGTTGCGACAACATTAGAAGAATTAAGGAGACGGCCGAGTTGGGATGGAGTTAATTTTTGCATCGATCCACCGGAAATGGGCGGGTCACTGACTTTTAATGAAACTTTCTTACAGCGGCATTAATGAGCTCTAAGTGCTACGGGATACTTAGTAGCGGGAGAGAATCTTGTTCAGAATGCTCCAGCCTTGAAGAGATGTAAAAATGCTTCATCTCCATTCTGACAAGAATGAAAACTAGAAGTCTTCCGATGTGGATGAAAAAAAAATATTCTAACTTAACATACTTCTTTTTAAAATTAATCGATTATAAATTTGTTAGAATTTCGAATTAGTCAAAATACAATTAATACATTTAAAGAGAATTAAGAGAACTTTTAAAATGTAAGTAAAAGAGGTACTTTATTCGTTCTCAGTTTACTAATTTGGCGTAATAATAAGGTTTTGAGCAACGCAGAGGTGATAAATGGGAATTCATGCTTTTAAGGATCTAAAATAATTTAAATTTTAGATTACAGTCTTTTAAAAATATAAGACATTTGTTCTTATGTTAATACTTTAATTTTAACTTCCCATAATATATCTAACAAATTAAAATTTAATATAAGTAATAAAATACAAAAAATATTCCAAGAAAACTATAGTTCAAACAAGGGAAATCGTTTGATATTTATAAAGTAATTCAAAGATCGTGACGATAAAAAAAACCTACAGTTATTAAAAACAAACAGTTTTAAGTGACAAAGTAAACATTTAATAATATGTGAATAGATCTGGATTGAATTGCCTTGGATTTAGAGGAGCATTACTCAAAAAGCAGGGATTTAAAGTGATGCTTATTGTAGGTTGTAGAGTTCTTTAAAATTTAATGATGATAATAATATGTCTTGCAATGAAAATAAAATTGTATTACTATTGCTATTATTATTATAGTGCTCATTTTGTTAGATGCAGTGTTGAACCATGTTGCATCTATTTTCCTCTTTCTTACAATATGTGATAATTACGGTATGCGAATGTTGTAAATGAAATTTAGATATCAGGAAATATATTAGAACAATTAAATTCATTTATTCCATTTTAGAAACGCAAAGATTAGTAACAAGAAAAAATTGAAGTAAGAATGATATTTCAAGCAAATTTGAATATTTTAAATCATATTTCAATCATTAAATCTGAATTCTTCATTTCAGAATTACTTTTTAATTTTGTAAAGACTGAACATGTTCATTGAATGCATTATTTAAATGAAAGTTACTTTTAATTCAAAAATGAAATATGATTACATATGATGCTTAAACATTGAATAATTATTCATAGATTATGAACATTATTTAATATGAAATAATTAGGTTGAATTATCTTTTCATTTTATTGGTTATCTCAATAATTCTTAAATTGTTGTAGTATGAGATGAGTATAACAATCCGTAATGAACATATTTTCAAACAAAAAAGATACATCGTAAGTTAAACAAAAAATTGAAGCTTAAATATGGAAACAATTTTAATCAAATTCTATTTTTCTGAGGATTCGTTTCTTAATTTACTTTCATAAACTTTACTTATGTACAATAAAAGAAATATATTTTAAACTTATATTTATTTAAAATTCGTAAATTAGTAAAATACATGAAGAGTGAAATAAATTTACCTTACTCATAAAATACTGAAATCGTTTAAATTGAAAGAAAATATTAAAATTAATAAGTAAACAACATATGTTTATAAAAAGTAAGAAAAGTCAACAAGTGCACATAAAAGTTAATTTGATTAGAGCTCCTACATTAATAAAATGGTAAAGAATTTTCTCATGATATTGTAAAATTTACATTTCAACAAATGAAATACAAAGATAAATATACCATCTACACAAAATTTTTAATGTACACTTAGAATATATATTATTGTTTAAAGTATTAGTGATATATTTTCATTGATAAACATGTAAGAAAAAAAACATTTTCTAAAATTTTAAAGTTGAAAATATTAGAGAAAGGAAAATACAGTTATAAGCGAGAAATGTGTTTTATCGAAGCCTCATTAGCTAATAAACATCTCGTATAAAAATAAAAAAATACAGGAACAGAAAATAAGAAAAAGAGAGCAAATAACGAAGAGATTCAATTTTTATTTTTGTGTTCTTAAGAATATTATTTTAAATGCGAATATTACAAATATTTAACAAAGCACACTTTATACAATGAATACATATTTGTATAAAATTGAAAAATCAGTTAACGTATTCATGTTTCGCAATTTGAAATCAGTTTGTTTGCCCATCAAAGAACGCTATTACATTTTTTTTTTATTTTCACAGTAAATGTTTCTAAATCGCAAAATATTAAGATTTACACTCAAATTGATCTATGTGTTGCTTAGGATTCTACACACACACACACACACACACACACACACACACATATATATATATATATATACTCATTGTATAAACTCTATACTCATCCTGCAATAATTTTATTAAAGAAAATATAATTTCTTTTGATAATATATTTCTTAATTGTCACACTTCTTTTAATGTAATGCCAAAGAGGGATACTTAAAATTACATTTGTACGGCATTGGCAAGGCAAGTTGATATTATCAGTGTACAATACCACTGTTAAATGGCATGGAAAGAGATAGGATTCTACTTCATGGATCAGTTTTGAAGAGGCAACTGTTTTTTAAGAATCATGTTTTGATTGCCGCCGTATCGAATAAATGCTACAATTCTACGACATCGTTATCATCGTTGAGATTTGTATTTAATCATAAATACTGGAAACCAAAAAAGGAAATAGAATCGGTTGCTTCCAGTGATCTGTTCTAAAGAATACGATGATGGTATCATTATCTGGAAATGTTGTGGTGGCGATTTGTTTTCCAAAGCGAATGGCATCACAATCGTAACAAGAGAAAAATTAAATTATATTATAGTGTGTTATCTAATTCTTTTTTTATATTCTTAATACAAATTTCCCCATTTCTAACATGAGTACATTTTATCCATCTACGTCCACAAGAAAAATAGTCATTCAACTTGAGAGATTTTCAAACTATTTTTAAAAGATTAATCAACCTTAAAAATAACCCAAAGTATTTTAGATTATTTATTAATCCATGCATTCATCAATCCTGAAAAAATATGTCTTCCAATAAGACACACACAAGCAAGTGAAACTATTTGAAATTTACACCCCAATAAAATCTAAATACAGAGAATTTTTTAAACATGACTCTGTATCTATAAGTTATAGTCCTTTGATTTAAACCGTTCTTTACTTTTTTTCCGGTATAAAAAGTAATTTTATATCTAAGTTATGATATGTTTTATGTTTGTTTTCTTGCAGCTCTCTTTGCAACTCTGTGGTCACGTTCCGTTGTTGATTTTAGTTTTATAGATACTCTGAATGATCGGAAGTATAAAATAGTATATTGAAACGCGCGAATAAAACTTATAACTTTGTGGAATGTTTATTATGTAGAAGGAGATGTGGCGAATATTTATGATGCTACTTTCAGGGGCCGAGAATACAAAGTGGGTGTATGCGACACTAAACAAGAAACGTCATACTTAATAATATCTATTTTAAACAAATACTGTATACGGGAAGATAAAAATAACATGTATGTTTTTATGGTTATTCATACAAAATTGATACAGAACATACCCTGATTTTATGATGCTTATTTCAGTTTATATATTATGTCCGTGTGTTGAGAAGTGTACTTAATAACATAAAATTTAAATTAATAATTCTAATATGACATGGAAATTACTCTCTTATAAAAAGGACAATTTTAAAGAGCTGAGTACTTTAATATTATTTGCAGCTAAAAAATGCTCAAGATATATAACTAGTTGTGCTCGAAATATACAAATAAAAATTGAAATCATATTTAATAACAAACTGCATTAATTTTTGAAAAATATTTTAATATTTAAATTTAGTTTCGAAATTGCATTACTTATATGCTAAATCTGAATTAAAAATTTTAAAAGAAGGTTCTCTGAATTTGGTGAAAGTGTTTTTATACTGATTTATTACAACTACGAACAATATGAAAGAATCCATATTATGAAATTTAACGATTTCTAAACAATATTCACCATCTACACTAAATTTTAATAAAATGTGATGGCATAACTTCTAATTCCCTTGAGTGCTTTTTAATAAGAATGAATTTTTTAGTATATGCCCCTCTGAATGCACCTACATAACAGTAGAACAATCTCCTGTTTTTAGTGTTTTCGCATTTCTTAAAATTTCTGTTATTTTAACAA
The DNA here is from genome assembly GCA_019974015.1 of Nephila pilipes. Classification (NCBI taxonomy): domain Eukaryota; kingdom Metazoa; phylum Arthropoda; class Arachnida; order Araneae; family Nephilidae; genus Nephila; species Nephila pilipes. The sequence goes on from BMAW01086557.1 coordinate 669,118, forward strand.
CTTAACAGTGGTTTACAAATGGCAAACATATCTTGTTCTCATAATTCAAGTCTTAGATTAATGTTTAGGTTCATGAACAGAATTACATTTTCTATATGAATATTTATTTCGAAAATTTCTTATTTTAGCTTATGATACTCGCTTCGTTAATCCTGATGCACTCCATGAACGTCATTGATAGTTCTATCACAAAATAAATGATCAAATGATCGGAAAGTTAAAATCTTTGATTCAATATTTATTCTTGTTGATATAATAATCAATATCAAGATGCTCATCACGCATGTGAAACAAACCCTTACGCATCCATTAGAAAAGAAAAACAGAAATCAATACTTATCGAACTGGACTTTAAAGATCCATCCGAGTTCGGAATTAATCTCATATCAATCTTAGCGTGCGCACAGGACTATTTCATAGTTCAAATCTTCCGATCTATCTCTTACTATGAACCTTCAGATTAAACTTTTCGTAGCTTATACAAACTAACTCTTCTTAATTGATAAATGAAATAATATGTTTTAGAACTTCCATATTTTTATTGTAAAAAAGTATAAAATTCTCAAATGAAATAGCATTTTATGTGCAAGTACGAGTAGTTGAAGGAAAATACCTTTACAAGTTATTATAGCAATTGTCATTGTTTATTAATGTCGCACTGAGAAGCAACAAAAATGCTAAGGAAGATGAACTTCGCAATTTTGAACCTCGGTCAAGTGACGACGGCGACACCTGATCCGGCTGATTAATACGCATTTTAAGGTTATGGAAAAACATTTAAGTATACCTGAAACATTGCACATCTTTGAATAATTAAGGGTTCCAGGACATCAGAGAGGAACTAAAATGTCGAATTTAAGTCTTTCTTTATGAGACATTTATGTTTCAAAAATTATTTTGATAGTTTCGAAACCTTAAGTGCTTAGTAATTATATTTTAATCATTTTATTAAAATACAACAGTATCTGGTTGGTCAAAATTTTTTCTTTACCTTTGAGTTGAATATGGATATAATTATTCACAGATATGTTTGCTTTTGGTACCATTTTTAAAAATAATATTCCATAAATATACAAAATATTTTACTCATCTTATAGAAAATAATTCATGAAATATAGTGAGCCTACTTTTTTAATGATATCACAGCATATTTTCTTTCAAAAAATTTAGAACTTCGTAATTTTGAAAAATTAATTTTTTTTAATATTTTCATGTAAACAATTATTTCTTAAAAATTAGGTACTACTTAAAGAAAAAGTTTCTTAGGTTCATTATATGTATAATTACATTATATAAACGCATAAAAATTTTTAGCCATATTCTGTAAAAGTTTTCTTTAAAATGGTACCTAAATGATAATATTTCTCAAAATTCATGTCCATATACAACTAAGAAAAAAAAAACTTTTTTGACAAAAAATTATTTTATTGTCCTATAGAATGATTAAAATATCATTATTAGGTACACAAACAAAATCTAAGGTCTACTCACAATTTGAAAAGATATATATATATATTACAAAAACAATTCGCTTTAGACATGGTATTTCACAACTCCCCATGATATTCCAGTATCCTTAAACTGCCATTAAAAATAATTTGAAACAGTTTTTCATGTAACACGTAATAACAACAATATATTGAATTACAATAATGAGTTTTTATTATTTCTGATTTCCCTAGTTTGTACATGAATTTAAAGAAGAATAAAATAAGCTTTACAAATTATTTGTATATATTTCACTAAGATTATATAAGTTAAACGAATTTTTTTAAATAAAAATTTAACAATTTTGAAACAATTGTAATTATTTAGCTAAGGTTTTAATATTTTGGAGCAACCAACTGTTACAACTTTTTTTTGTTTAAGAGTGAACCTCATCAGAATTAATTAGAATAAAATTATTCGACTTTAGAGAAAGACTTACGCAGTTTAATCATTTATGAAAAATGAACCACAAATGTGTTAGAAATGTATTTTTATTATTTCTTTCTATAAGTGTCCAGTTAATTTACAATATTGAACTATCTTTTTCAATAAATTCCAACTAAGGACACACTCAAGGTTTTGAAGATTAGGTTTAACGAATTAAACAATTATGAAAAAATTACAACCTTTTGGGAAAAAAATTCGAACGATTTATCGACTGCGTCTACATCAATCGAAAGAATCAATCAATCCATTTTATTAATTATTAAGTGATGTTTATTTATTCAATAAATATCATTCAAATATTCTTAAAGTTATAGAGATACTTAATTGATTTTTTTTTCAATTGTGAAAAACGTTTAAGTAGGAATCATTACCAATTATCATTATAAAATGAAATTAACCTTACAAGATCTAAATTATTATTATTAGTTCTCATTTTTTAAGAAAACTAAGCACATATCTAAAAAAACATTGAGTCATTCATAATTTCCAATGAAGATTAAATTTTATTTTTTTTTAATAAAAATTATTATATCAAGCAAGAAATTATAAGACAAACCCAATCATACAGTTTTTCAATAAACTTGCGTAAGTTAGTTTATTGCGTATTTATAAATTAAATGTATTCGTATAAAAAAGTATATTTCTAAACATAATTTTAAAAACTCATCAAGAAAGACACTTATGCTTATATTGAGCTTTTGAATGTTAGTTTGGCATGAATTTCTTTATTGATATATCTTACGTAACAAACATTTCATATAGTTTTATCATTATAAAATTTTGGTACAAATATTGTCAAAATATGCAAAAGTACACTCACATAGAAATTATTAAGGAAATTTGCATTTCCCTCAAAGGATTTTATAACCGAATCCAATTATTACTAAAAATAAAATAATTTTTTTTGCAATTTATTTACGAATTATGAGAAGCTGTTGAATATAAAATAATGATTCAGTTCAATAGCTTTATTTACAAGTTAATACACTTATGTGAGTAAAACTATTTCGATATGTATATATTTGTTAAAATAGAAAATTTACTAAATAATGCATAAAGTTGCTTTTTCAAAAATTAATGTCAAGATGTTTCTTTTTTAATCTTTTACTTTATGTGCCAGACATTTCAAAGAATCGTACTTGAGTGCTTTGACAGGCTTCACTGGAGAAGTTCAGGGTAATTTCTTTCAAATCGAGCAATTTGAACCGTTGAATAGAAATAGTCGCAACCAATACAAAAAGGATGTTTGTATTTTTATCCTTTCTGCTAAAAGTTGAAAGAGAACTCCCATTGTAAGATACAGCTCTTTGTTAAAATTCTCAATGTTAGTTTCTTACAAAATGTTCCCTTGTGCGATTCAATTATAAGATGGACTTGAATTATTTGGTGTAGAGTCAGTTCCCTTTCACTAGCTTCGAAAAAAGGAATAAAGCAAAGTTTTTCTTCCGCTTAAAAGTGCAATAATTATTTTTTTCGGAATAAAGGCATTGTACTATTTCTTTCTCAAAAGTGAGCAACTTAAACTGAAGTTGAAATACTAATTGCTTGAGCAATTTGACTCTATTTTTCTGTTAAGACGTTAGTTAGTCACTAAAAGAGTTTTTCCATTCTCGAAACAATAGTAAAAAAGTGTACAAAAGTAACACTTTCAATAAATTAAGTGAGAGATGATTATTGCATTGCTAAAAATTTAATCTTTTGTTTATCAATTATTACCTATTCTCCTGTGTGTGTGTGTGTGTAGAATGCTACTGCTGTTTCTATAATTTGGTTGTGATTGTGGTTTCTTATCATTAAGCTTCGGACATATTATGTAAGCAATGTGGTTTATTTCTGTTAAGAAGGTTATGTATTATGAGTTCTCAGACATGGAAGTACTATTTCAACCAATCAGGCTAAAACATACAAGGAGTGCTTGCAAGCTAAAACACAATTAATCGAATCTACGAAGCGGTATTATGACTAAGAAATGACCAAGATTTCTGAAAAAAATTTATTTTGAATATTAACTTATTCTTATATACATCCTATTGTAAATTACACTTTTTATCGTTAACCTGTTTGTTTCAGGAAGCTGTACATTGAAGCAACCAATAATATTTTACTATAGTATTCCTTTCATTATAATTCTCCACATACGTTATTAAGCATTATTAAATAGTCAATAAGGTCTCAAATACGATTAAAGAGATCTCCGAAAAAGCCAACACGGTTCATTTATCTCTCTGATCAGATTATGTTAGGTCGCTCCCTCTCGATTCCTTCTTAACTTTCTTTATTCCTAGCTTATCTTTAAGTAATAAAGTTTTAAATTACCAACTCAATAGCACTTAATGAGATATTTCTTGATTATAGTTTTTTTAGATTTTTATTATTCTAATCAGAAGACATTTCTAACACATGTTAATACAAAAGATTATGTACAAGTAATCAATCCACTTTACAAGCATTTATCAGCTTGACCTTATAATCTGTCTCCATTACTTTCAATTTTATTTCGTTTATATATCACAAAATTACTGCAATTCATTACATTTTTTT
>BMAW01086557.1:676593-724661 GCA_019974015.1 Nephila pilipes
AGCACACACACACACACACACACACACACATATATATATATATATATATATGGGAGGGTTGTAAAGGGAAAAGAAATATATAATATGATATAAGGGCCTAAATTTCAATATCATGACCCAGATGAATGGATGTTCCACCTCAAATCAATCCGGTTCAAGAGACTTAAAATTCCCTTAGGTTCATTCATGTTGGAGACACATGCTACATATTTCTAAGTTTCTCAAATCGTATGTATGTAGCAAGAGCCGTTTATAAAGATCTTTTGATTGCCGAATGTACAGCTTCAAATATTCAGACAGACTGTGCGAGAATCGGATTCTGGGCACATATATCCGTTGAGATTAGTGCAAACCCATCCCGTTTAAAGTCATCTTCATCCACCCACGAGATATGATCAATGAAAGCATTTCAATTTCCAGTTGTTAAGATAGCTATTTACAAAGTCTATGCGTAGTAAAAATCTTATAAATACAGAATTTGCACTTATATGTTACAATATGGTGTAGAGTTTCTGCCCTTAAAAACCTGTGCACTATGTCCACCTCATATTCAACTTCTCATTTATAGCTCCTGTGCTATATTCGGAATTTGCTTCCTTCCACTTAAGCACTCGTATTTACGTTGTCATCAACCAGTTGCGAGTCTTTTTACCAATACGCCTGAGTTAATTTATTAGATTGTTGATTTTTATATTGGATCAGCATTTTAAAATATTCCAAAGAATTATGACAAGTTATATTAATATTTTTAAGACATTTAAATTACGAAACACATAAATTTCATTTTATTCATATTACTGTCGACTTGATTTCAAATTATTGCCAGAAACCACTTAGTAATTATAGTCTTAAAAATACTTTGGTTTGTTTTAAGATTGAATAAAAACCACTTTATAATTCCAAAGGCTTTTTTATAATTGTTATCGCATTACTTGTTATTATTAAAGATAATCTTATATTACTTTCGAGTTTTTGATTTAAAAGCAAGAATGTGTGTAATTGAAAGTTTAAACTCTTGGTTTAAAACTTATGAATTTTCAGAACGCTTAATGAATTCTGTAAATTTCCAGAATGTTTCAAAAAGAATAAATTACTAGCCATTTCAAAATATTTAAATTCCCTTTTAAAATTCCTTTTCATCCAATAAGATTTTTAATGCTCATATCACAAGTATCTTTTTAAAATCTGTAGTAAAATGTAACATTTATCCCCATCGGTAGCCATTTAGATCTTTAAAAGTATGATTAAAATTTCAAAACCTGTAAGAGAATGAATCTTTTTTCTCTTTAAATATAGCTTTCACCCTTGCTTTTTTTCTCAAAAAGCCGCATATATATTTTAAAGAAAGTATTTCAGCCTACGATAAGCAAATACAAGCAGATGAAAGAACAAAAATAGAAGGAAAAAAACTATAAGCTCTAAACGATAATTCCAAATTAAAATCTGAAAATTAATTAAAATATTCTAATATTACGTTTTATTCTACTATAAAAGCATTGTTAAGGTATTTTGTTAAATGACAAAGATTGTTTTTGTTTTTTTGCCTTATATAATAAAGCTGATTAATGCTTTAAGGTTACGAAAAGATCGTATTTTAAATGATATTTTAAAAATTCTAAAGATTCAAAAATAGGAGAGGAGGAGTGTATTAAAAAGGGAATGCAATTAATTAGCTAGAAGGCGTATATTAATTATTATTAATGCGTGTTTTCTCTAAAAAAATGGGAAGTTAGACTTTTTTTAATAATTCATTAAAAACTATTGTTTATACGCTAATCAAGAATCCGGAATTCAGATATTACTCTATTTTTAATCAAAATTCTTGGAGCCGTTTGCCCGCTGTGAGGTTCAAAATCAAATAAAACGCTCGCTTTTCAAAACAATAAAGACCCGGAATTCTTTTGATTCAAAGTATGAATTAAATTGGTTTAGTTGTTCGGAATTCAAATTAATTTCCAACTCAACTCCATCTCCAGAATTCCGAGATTTAATTGATCCTGCTGCTGATCGATCCGCTTTTTGAGGAGGTAGGACAGTTTGGACAACTTTCCGTCTTTAGAGATATAATGAGTTTAAGGGTGGAAGAGATATGCTCTTTTACTTCCTTAGTACGAACTATTTATATGCGTCCTTACAACTGAAGAGAGCCATTTTCTCACATAATGACTTGATTTAATTTATGCTTAAAACGAAATTTAAGCAAAAATTAATGAAATGTATACCACGAGAAACACTGTAGCCTTATTTTATGTATTTGGTACATAAAACTAGTACAAGTTTAATTTTAAAAGAATTAATTTTTAATTGAACTGATATTTTTTTCATTACTCGAATAACTCGAAATTTTGGTTCAGTCAATCTTCAATGTGTCATAGTGTTACCCATTTGTTGGAATGGTGAAATTCGTTCTTCGCTTGATCTGTTCATTATAATATTTCAACTAATTCCGAAATGAATAGAATTGTTAATACCTAGTTGTATTTCTTTATCACTAGCGAATGTTCAGTCAAATATTCCCAAGAATAGAAAGCCAAACCGTGAAAAAAACCCAATTATTTTATTTGAATCTAAGAATACTCCAATTTCAAAATCTAAATTACTGTATCTGTGCATCAGGTCCCTACATATGTCTGAACCTAAATACTAATACTATAAATATTTACTGATCCTTCAATTACTTTCCACATCCGAGTCATTAAAAGTATTCATAAAATGAATCTGACTCTCAGTTCGCATTTATATTATCACCTCTCGTTGACTTCAAATTCTACTAATTTATTTCTTCTTCTCAGCATAAGCATTAATCTACCTTTGATCATCTCATCTCCAACAAATCTCTATTTCTATTAATTATCTTATTAAACTCTTCATCACTTATAAATGCTATCTCACAAATCTATTCACAACACTTCACTTATTCTATATAATTTACAAAAGTCGTTTACACGAGGTTCTCACTAAAAGTAACTTCAGATGAAAATCCTGAAGCTCTAGTTAAGAGAAAATACAGAGATAAGCCAGTTTAAAATTACATATTTAGGTTTTCCTGAGGAGTTAAACTGAAAACAAATTAAATCATGTATATAGAAAAGTAATAAAGATTTCATTCAATTGGCAAATACTAATGTTTTGCTTTCTTTTATTAATTTATATGTCATCTACCTGTGTGTCATCTACCATTCTTGATAATATACTAGAAAGGCATATTATTCTACTAAAATATAATTAACTTAAATTCTGTGAAATTAAACTAAGATTGAATGTAAATGAAATTTATTGATATTGAAAAATATAAACTTTTGTTTATTAATCATTATTTCTCTGAACAATCAGGTAAATGATATTTTCTATTACAACATTAAACAGTTACACAGTTTTGATATACTTTCATTTGACGTGAAACTAATGCAGTGTCTTGAATTGTTTTATCCCTACTGCACGCATAGTTAATAAATAGTTCATTAAATTTATCAAATTCTAAGTAATATTTATTTAATTGAAAAATAAAAAAAATTCTGTTTAAATGACATTTGCATAATGATATACCTTGAAATATGTTACAATTGCATTATAAAACGTGTTGCATAATAAAAAGTAATATAGAAAATTACATTCCATGTATAAAATCCTACTCTATTTCATCTACGACTCTTTGATGAAAATGGATATATCGGATGACCACTGCAGTATTCAATATATGTTTTAGCTTAGAAGTGATAATCTAGTCTCTTCTATTGAATACAAGTTTTGTGACACATTTCATGTACAATATTTCTATAAGAAAATTAACAAGGTACAATAAGTTCCATGAAATCAGTTACAAAGATCATTTACCAGGAATTTACTAACTTTACATACATATCTGTTATACCACACTTTTCATGTATTAGCTACTTATTTTTTATATAATACTCAAGAAAAAAAATTCAAGAACTTTGGAATGTACTTTCTTATTTTATAACATATAATTATTTAATAATTGGGGGAAATTAGTTCTAAACCTTTTCATATTCTTACCAGCGTAATTAACTGCATCGAAAGTTTTTTCCCCTTTAATAGAATGTTTTGTCATACCTAATGCGAACCTAAAGTATATTGTTAAGATATATATATATATATAAAAAAAGTATGGAAATTTAAAGCATAATTAATGTTTTGTGGGTGATTTTGTCATTCTTTTATCATTTTTGTATTTTAAAGGTCTTGTATGTTATGCAAAAGAACAAAAACATGAGTTTTGAGAAAATTTTCGTTTGGTATTCACGTCAAGAAGTCATTTTTCCTTGAGTAAGTTCGCAGTTTTTGGAAGTTGCGACTTGCATTCCTAATGATTCCGTGGGGCTTCGAATTTAGGCGCCAACAGTCCTAAATTGCCTAAGTTAATCCACTTGATCTTTTGAACGCATACGTGCGCCATCGCTTAAACAGACTTAATTTTAACTTAAATTCATGAAGGTTTTTCGCCTTTTAGTTTGGGATAAAGAAACTTAGTTCTTGTATTATTTTCTATAACATCTTACCTTTATATTGAAATATACAGAACTTTAATAGAAAATTTTAATAAAGACTGAAAATTACAAAAACTATAAAATTATAACATTTAAAAGTAAGTTTCATATCCAGAAACTGAATAAATAAAATTTTTGAATAATGTATACTCATATATATATATATATATATATGGGTGTATTAAAGAAGAAATCAGAGAGTATTATATTGTTGAGTAAAAATATATATGCATCATACTAGATAAATAAACAAGCAAACACTGCAAACAAAGAAATGACAGAATATATATATATATATATATATTGATGTATTTATCTAGTTGCTTACCTTTCTGCAGACATTTGCTATGCGTTGCAAAACCAATGTCAATTTTTAACCAATTTCAAGTGTCCTCTCAATGAAACATACCTTTCTATAATTTCTACCAATTTCTACTTTCAATTTATTGCCAAATTAAACAATTAATCTTTATTACATCATATGGAGATCTGTTGGAGAAGCAAGAATTTAGCTCTTATCATGTAGAACAACTTATTACCAACCTATTGTACCCCAATCCACAGGTAAGAAACATATTATAGTTCTGTTTAAATATAATGCGATTCGTTATAGTAAAATTATCGAATTACACATATTTTTCATGGTCATTGATATATGTTAACATTCTGAGCATTTTGAGTTTTTTTGAACTTAGAATTCTCTAAAAGATTCTAATGCGAATAACCGCTAGCATTGTAACTTCCGATAACTTTAAAAACATCAATAAAAAGTTTTAAACATTAAAAAAACATTATCAAATTTATAATTATTTCAAAAAAATTATATTGTATATTTCATGATAATTCATAAGGAATATTTATTTTACAATGCAGCAACTTTCAAACAAATAATGTCAATAACTTTAAGCAATTAATTTTTGTAATAATCGCAAAAATCAAAATGACTTTCAACACAATAATTTTAACTCTATAAATTTAACAATATAATTCACTCAAATTCGTCATGTTCATACATATATGTTTTAATTTTATTCATTCCTTAAATACCGGAACGTATATGTCTTACGTCAATGAAAATACATATGTAGTGTATATCTTAAAATATGAATGTATTCACGCTTGTTGTTTCAATGATTATATATATGTAATTATATATGTTTTTCCATCTATGTGTCACGTGTATATGTCAATCATAGAATAATAACATCAGTAATGATTTTCCAAATGAATTTATTATTCTAAACTTTTAATCAAAAATCATGTGACAGAAGTAAATTCTTTACAAAAATATTTCAAAAGTGCAAAAAATGTATTCACATATACACATCAAACTTTTGAAATTAACCTTTAAATGATGTTAGAAAATATTTCTCATACAATACGTTAAAACTCTCATTAGAATAAATTTATCAGTGTAAAAATACAAGCACTTATGTAAAGTGAGTATACTAAATTTTCTAACTAATTAATAATAAGAGCTTAGAGCGGAATAAATTTAAAAAAATTTGTTCAGTACTCGAATATTTCAGAGCATAACGACTTTTTTCTATAAAAGTAACAAATATTTATAGTTTAAGTGTTATATATGAGAAAAATGAATAACTGAAGTTATAAGATTCTATTGAAGATTAGGACAAAAATTTTATGGTTTCCTTAAAAAATGGTTTTAGGAACAAAATCAACTGACAACTTGTTGCTACTTTAGATTAAGGTCAATATATTGCATGTTCTAAGGAATCGGTGACTTCTAAAATATTAGATTCAAGGACAGACGATTTCGAATGAACCCGTCTTTAGTAATGTTTCTCTTATTTTTTTACTATTATTTAAAATATTTATTTTCAGCTTTGAAACAAAATAACTATGTGTTACATATTTTTTATATTAAAAGATTTCTTTTTGGATATGTAATATTTAAATTCAAAGAAGAAATTTTTTTAAAGTAATATTTGCTGCGAATTTCAGTGAAAACTCACACACAATACAAATATAAAATATTAAGGGAACTGGGTAGTCTGTGTGAAATTTTTTATTAGATATCTTTAACAAAAAAAAAATATTTTAATCTCATTTTATTACATGCAAAATTCACGTTTAAGAAAAAAAAAATCATTTTCAAACAAACACAATATTTTTACATTCCAATATTTTAAAAGTACATTATTATTTTAAATATCCTATTCTTTGTACTATTTTCTCAAAATCTTAGAAATACTTTTCATAATTTTCTGCATGGGTGTATCTGTACTGGTGATATTTCAAGTTCTACATATGTTCCTATCATATTTCAGGAAAACCGTAAAACTATTTATGCCTTATTTTGTGAATAATTAAAAAAAAACCAGCTTTCAAAATCATTATTTTATGCACAAAACTATAAATCCTGTCGCACAAAACAATTAACTTTTTTTTCAAATTTGATTCTGATTATGCAAAACTTAAGCATTATAAATAATACCTACATGAAAAAAAGACTCTAAAAATGCATTTAAAATTTGTGAAGGTCAATGAAGGATTTGACTCTCTGTGTGAAAAAATTTCAATAGCTCACTAAGAGTTTAAAAAGAGTTGTAAAGTTTTGTGCATATGTTTAGAAATGTCACACAATTAAAAATTCAAGAGATCAGGAATTTCCCCTATTTTGTTCCTTTTTTAATAATTGCATCCACTTAGAGGGAAAAAAACAGTTAATAAGAACTAAAATAAAAATAATTAATCAGTATTAAATAAAGATAACATCGTTAAAGAGTAAAATTAATATTAAAAAGACTTTATGCATATATATATACATTCTGGAATTAATATAGTTTACTGAAATAATTTATATTTGTTACTTCTTATGGCGTTAACTATTAAATGAAATTAGAACATGATATTTTATACAAATAAGTGAAAAACATATGAAAAATGTAGTATATGCGTACTATGTAATAGTTTTAATTTTTAATGAGAATTTCTGGAATATTATTACTTCCTTAAGATAAAAAATGTATTTAAAAATATTATTTATGCTTTTCAGTCAGAATTATCATAATTCGCAACTAAGATATTCAGAACAAAAGAATATTCTTTAACTGTAAAAATTCTTCGTATTAATATATAAGTCACTTGCTAAGTGACTTTATCGTAACTTTTAAACTTTAATACTTGTGTTTTAATTTTTTTTTTAAATTTAGAGCTTTGATTATTGTTACTTTTTTTATATTTGCTCACATATGATAGTTTTATTTTTCAAATTAGTTGTTATCAATGTAATTACTTATAATTAAATGATTAAATAATCTTATTTCATTGTTCTGTGAATGTTTTTGATTAACTATTCTATTTTAAATAATGATTCTTTACATACTGAAAGCTAAAAATATATAAATAATTTATGAGTTTTATCAATAATCTTACCATTCCCACACAAGAAACTTTAATCAGCAGGACATTAATATATTTAAAAAGTACTGACTTCAAAGGACTTTATTTCTTACTAAATCAATCTGGTTACAGGCCATTTAGCTCCAGATAATAATATCCTTATTTTTATCAAAGCATGACTAAATATACCAAGCTACTAAAACTATATTGAAATTATAATTACATGACAAATCACCTTGATTAAATTAGTTTCAGAACAAGGGCAAGAGATACAGAATCACAAAGCATTGCTCTCCATGCAGAGCAGGAAACTAAATTTAATATTTCAACATAATATGCTTGAATGGATGTTCTTTCATCCGTTGAGCCATTCGAATCCATTTACCACGGGTTAAGTTGTGGTCAAAAGTACTTGACACAGAACTGCAATTACTATAATGGAAAGGGCAAAACTAAAGCTTTAGTTTGATTTGAATGACAAAGCACTATTAAGATGGATAGCGATAGCTCAAGCAGACGCGAACATTTAAAATATATATGGAAGACAAAAGTGGCTATAAAATTATTGAATGACCCTCAGCGGGAATAGAGACGACTTGATATAGAAATATGAAGACGTCTGAGAGAAAATGGTAAGGTTGACCTAACTTCAACATTTTCTAGTCTGCAACAGTTAAAATTAAACAGTTAATAATAATGATTATATGATCAAATTAAATTATATCAATGATACTTGCTTATATGGAAGCAAAAGATATAAAAGATAAAACTTTTTAGTGCGAAAGATGATAGTTACTATCATATTATAAAATTAAAAGTGAATGAAAAATCCACATGTGATTCACACAAGAAAAAGAAGTCTAATAACAGGAAGCTAATCTCTTAAAATTTTAATTTTTCTCGATGTAAATTAGTTTCGACATATGAAAGAAAAAAAACTGTAATAAATAACTTTTCAATAAAAAAGAAGAAATTCATATTTAATTCTGTTTAATATTTTTTTTAAAATAAAAAGAAGAATTTTTTTGAATAGATTTATTTTATCTGAAACAAAATAAAACTCATATAAAATTCAATCATATTCAAGAAATATTAAATTAAAATCAGAAACAATGAAAAGATAACTTAGGGTTCCAGTCAAGCATCTTCCAAGCACAGATCCAATTAAATAAAATGCAAGAGTTCAGATTATTAATTACGCTTTTCAAAGAAAATTGTTTCCATCAAGGAAAATCCTTTATATAATTCCTATCTGAAGATTTAGTTTTCTGGATACATTACTCTTCCAACATTATTCCAAGATCTCCCAAAACACCAGAGATACATTGATATCAGAGATATGGGATTCCTGAAAGTTCAGAGAGTGTTTTCAGTGATGCACCGCTTTGTAAAACTATGACTAATGACTTTCGAATATTTCAATGCAAACCTTTAAGGGAAATTTGTGTCACGTATCAGCAAAACATAATCTTCAACAGATAACAGGATGTACAATGAGAAGTGATAATCTCAAGCTTCATAAAATGGAATTAAAATTATATATCGGAGATAAGTTATTTATTGCATTATTAAGAAATTTTCAATTAAATCATTTAAAATTTCAGAAATATAACAGAAATTATTGTGATCAAATGTAATAGATAAAGGTTAGAGATTCTATAAAAGGACATTTATTAATATCACATTCAAAACTTTTTTTCGGTCACTGATGAGCTGAATTAGCTACATTTTAAAAGCTATTAACTAAAAAATGCTTGATCCTGGAATAAATCAGTTTTCTTTTAATTTAACTATAATTCCATTATATATATATATATATATATATATATATATATATATATATATGTGTGTGTGTGTGTGTGTGTTAGTGTATGCATTTGTGTGTGTGTACGCAAATATATTAAAATTTAATAAGATAATGAAAACAAAATAATAAGATATGTGGATCGAAATCAAGGAAGATACACAAACGATATAGAACCCAGAAAATTCAAAAGCAATTTTGGGTTTAAAGAATCAATATAAGGGGTTAAACAAGCTTGATAGTTCGAACCTTAATTTGTTACGACTTAAAAAAAGGAATTTGAAATACACAAAGTTCAAAAGATTTCATTAATTAAAAGTAAATAATAGAAAGTTATCGTTCAAGAATATTGTAAAAAATAGCAAAAAAAATCAGTAAAAAATTATGAAAACCATTACTTATTTAAAAACTCAAAGAAATGAAAATTTATTCAAATGAACAAAAAAATAAAACAGTCTTCAATAAAATGAATTGCTTAAATGTAGATATTATTACTTAAAACCCAAAGGGTCATCACTAACACAAAGTCAAAAAAATAAGAGCTGCTGGCAGTTGGTTCTTTATATAAAAATTTTAAAATTTATGAAATAATTAAAATGTGCAGGGAATGTATAAAATCGTGTGAAATGGGATAAGAGTGTTTGTAATTTTTATTGCTGCTCCTCTAACAATTTTACTTTGTGGACCTAATTCCATCTGATGATTTATATATATATATATATATATATATATATATATATATATATATATATAATATATATAATATATATATAGTGTGTGTGTAATTGTCTTGGATATTTTTTAGATTATGAATATTTCCAAAGTAAAATTATTTTCTAAAACTATAAGCTAGATTTATTGTAAGTCCATAATTAGTACATTTTGTATGTATTTTTTACTTAATTATGTTTTAGTTTAATTGATTTTTGTAATTTAGTATTTTGTTACAAAATAATTTGCTAAATGGGATAGTTTAGATTCTTAAATATATACAATATTAAGGTTTTATATTTTCTCGATTATGTCCTATTATAGTTTCTAATTTTCATTAATAATATCTAATGCTCAATAATAATAATATTTATATATATTAATTATAAATATAAATAAAATATAATTATTTTTGTATATAGTAAACAAGGTTTGAGTAAAATAAATTTAGTTATTTTAAAAATATGAAATAATGCACGATCTGAAAGATTAAATGAATAAAAATTAAAAGGAAAAATATACACCATTAAAAAATACTATCAGGCAATTTTACCATTTCTAAATATTACATTTTAATTTAATACATCGCATAATCTGCATAAATTAAGTGAAATAAAAATATTGTTTCAATTATTTTCTTTGTATTTAAAAAACATATTTTAAAATTATTATAAGGTTAGCGTTTTAGCATTGTTTCATTTGCACATTACCGCAATCAAACATATTTAATATTCATCATCAAATAATTAATTTTGAATAGTTCCTACTATGTGTAGGTTATAAAACATAAAATAAAAAAAAATCTGATCAAGAAGTCAGTGCAAGAACTTTCGATAGAAAAATCATTTTCTTTCTTCCAAACATGCAACAATCTCTATGAAACTGAATAAATTTTTGTTCTCATAATGTAATCACTATCAAAATTGTACTGAATGATTTCATATATATATATATTTTGTAAAAATTGAATATCTGTAGATTAGTGTATCTAATTTTAATCCTATGGTAAATGAGAGTATACCATTAACTAATTTTGCACTGGAGATTGAATTTAATCAAACTACTTCTAGAGCTTTTCTCTAAAGTACTATTTCAGTATTCCTTTAACGTTAAATCAGATTAAATGATACTGCATAAGTATTTCCGTCATTTAAATGATCTAAATGCTATACTTTTAAAACATGTGTATTAAATGTGAGCTTACATTGTGGTCCAAATGGTAACCATTTGAATGAAATCTCATTCTTTATTAAAAAAATTTTAAAAATTTAATTTCAGTTGTTTAAAGTCGTTTAATTTTGTAATTTATTATTTAAATTTTACTATATAAATTTTTGATTTTTAAAGAAGATTACATCAACTTTTTTCATAACCATGTTCAAAATGTATGTTCACTAAAAAAATATCAAATTATCTTATTAATTTGATATCATTTTAGGATAGTGTTGTGTGTGTTTATATTTTACATTATTAATTTTGTAGTTAATCTTCAAGCTATTCAAAAGGTTTTAAAGCACATTTAATGCACAAAGATTCCTCCATTGGGAATCATGATTCTTTACACATTTATTTTATATTGTCTAAATAGCTTGCATTTCAAAGGTTTTAATGAAATACCGTTCTTGATGAAGATAATTGGCAAGTAAATTAGGGATCATATGTTAATAATCGTACACGTACGTTAATGATTAACAATTCATCGTTTTTTTTTAAAGCTATTCGTGATATATTTAGAATCGATAGAGTATGATTAATAAAAAATTGCACTACTCTAGAGGTGTAATTAATCGACAATTTGGAACTAGATATACCTAGAGTATTTAATGATAGGGTTTAATAATAACAGCTGAGAATTTAGGAGTTTTTAATCAGTATGGACTCAGTCTGCAAATAAAAACTTTAACATTTCCTTTTGTGTCACTTTATTCAACAGAATATGTTTTATATAATGATAATACTTCTTTTCAACCTCGAGTGATTTTCACGTAACTTTTGAGAAAGGAAAAAATACCTTATCACTAAGTGACAAAAAGATGTTCAAAATATTGTATAAAATATTTATATCAGTTCCTTTAACACCTTATTTAGACGTTACATATACCTTTTTACAGCATAAGTCAAAACGTTATAATGAATCTATGAACATGTAATTCATTAATTATGACATTTAAGATAAAATATAAGATCTGTAAAAGAGAAATTATTCTTAGAGGTTAGTTAATTATGTTGATTTGATTTTTTTAATATAAGAGTCATAATTTAGATCATTTTCAGACATTAACATTGATACTAATTTTGTCCGGCTACAGTGTCTCATTTTTTTTTGAACATAAGAAATTTTTATTTTCCCTATTTAAAATAATCACAAAAGTTCAATGTAAAAAATAGTACTTTACAACACATTAAAGTAACAATATATTTAAGTTTGACTTATTTTAAATTTTGACTTGTTTTTATTTTCTTTCTTTTAATTAAGACATAGCATTATAAATAAATGTTTTATTTCGTATTATGTGAAATTATAGTTTTAAAATTAACGACTTATACTTTTTATTTAACGTTTACGTCAGGAACAAAATATAATTATTTATTACTTTAATAAACTGACTATTAACACGTTGATTTCGATGAATGCTTTTTAAAATACGCATAATAAATCCTCAAATATTATAGCGAATTCGTAAAATGCTTTATTTTTAATAATAAATACAAAACAAAAAATAGGACACAATTTTTGTAACTTAATGTCATAGAGATAATCATATGATAATGAACAATATTCATTTTGAATTAAATAAAAATTAGAAAAGGCTTTTAATTAAATGACAATTTTAAAGAATATATTATTATACTGATAAATGTAAATTTTATTTAAAGTAAAAGAACAATTAGTTTCTTAATTTTATAGCTGTAATAAAAATTAAAACGTTTTGTCAAAAAATATTCTCTTAAAATTTAACATTTAAATAATTTAATTTTAAATAAATCATTGAAAACATTAATTGATATGATGAACTTGAAAAATTACTGTATCGAATAATTATTGTTTTGTAGTTCGTTCAATATAAATTTATATTGTAGTATTCTTGACCAAAATAGTTTTGGCTTACGTTATAAGAGCTAAATATAAGAGCAATGTAACGAATATTTTGGCACGTTTTTCTACTAACAATGACTACTTTTATCTTAAATGTAAAAATATAAAAATTTTGTGAATATTTAATTTATTCATCGTTTCGTTTTTAAATGACTGCAGGATATATAAGGCAATAATTATAATTCAAAACTAAAAGATTAAGATTGAACAAATAAATATCTGGTATATTATCCGTATGTGGTCCTCGTTTTCGCCTGAAAGTTTGTATCTTTTATATTTTGTTTTGTATTTATTTTTACACAAAATTTTGTTACATTTTTAAAATGGAAGGAATATAAATTTTATGCTGTCATACACACCACACACACACACACACACACACACACACACACACACACACACACACACACACACACACACACACACACACACACACACACATGCGATCGTTGCTTATATATATATTTATTTATGCGTTGAAGCTGCTATTTATTTTACAGAATTTTATAAGATACTATTATATATAACATAAGTTTAATGAAATAAATATGTTATATTATTATATGAAAAAAAAAATCCTTGATACTAGTATGAAAGCAAATGTACTAATGATAATTATTACTTGTTGATTGCGTAGCTGTACATTCAATCTGAAATGTCCTGCACTAAATTTTTTACAAAAAAGTACAGAATATTATATAAGACTACAAGAATAAATTTATTGTTATCTATCATTTATTATCGCTTGTATTATACTTATAAAATATTATTATTATTATTTTAAAAATACATATATAATTTCTTTGAATAATCATTACTCAACTATTTTATTTACTGATATTTATGATGAATATTAAAGTACTTTTCATTATAAATCACCTTAAGGCCTTTTTATCATTACCTTAAAGCATCAGTGATTTTATAAGCCTTCAAATACAATGTTTCGCATAGCTTGAAAAAGAAATGCAAAAAATTAAATTTATATTTCATTCATTTTATCATAATTTTTAATGTACTATATTAATAATTTTTAATTGTTTCAAAAGAGACCCAATAATTAATACAGCCTAAGCAAAATTTGTGATATCTCAAATTGTTTCAAAAAAATATTTTTTTCATGTATATCAAAATTATTTATTAGACTTTGTTAAAATTAGGAGCTTCATTTTTCGATAATTTTTTTTCTGAAATCTGAAATCTAGAGAAATATTTAAACACTTTCAATGGATTTTTGTTATGACAAAAGTATATAAAAATGTTCCTTTCATCAATATTTTAATAATTAATCTGAAAATTGTAAAAATTCAAAATTAAACTGAAAACAAATTAACTGACTATGTAAAGTTTTCCATGTTTCTGTTGAAAACCCAGCATTAAATTAATTAAAAACTGCGGCGCATGGCGCTAGACGTGAGGAAAACACGTCATCAAGATTTATTCTGTGTGGAATATTTTGTTTAAATTTCCAATACACCCTTCTCTAATGGTGTATACCTTATTTACCCACTGCTTTTACGCGCTGTTCAAACATTGTTTCAGCACACAACATGAGCGGATGACTTTAATGAAAGGCGTCGTTGAGAAAATAGCATGACAAACCGAATCTTGAACCGGACACCTTTCTCCTAATGAAAAGTTTCACCTTCAAAGAGATCTATGGCGAAGGGTTAACGCAGTGATGAATAGAAGCAGCAGCAATTTCGAGATGCAGGTCAGCAATCTTCTATCCGGGCGTTCGATTTAAAATGCCCTGCCCGTGCCAATGATTCGAGTGAATGATTGGGACCGAGTGTAATGGATTCGGGATGCGTTCGAATATTTGTTCCAGTAGCTTGAGTAGCATGCGACTAAAGTATTAACGCTTGCCTGAGAAAAGCATTAAATAAAACTCCTAAAACAGCCGTTGCCAAACAGCTAGATTAATGGATGTATGGAAAAATAGGAGATTTTCTGCAGCTTTCTTGTCTTCACGTAGTAAAATATACCGTAAGATATTATTAAAATGAAAAAATTTAGGCAATTATGTAAATAGTTTAAGCAATTACTTTAGGTTGGTGTTATTGCGCAGGAATTTTTCAATAAATTTATTTCTTATAGTAACAAGCACTGCATTAGTGAAAATTATAACGAAGAGCAATTTCCTTATTTGTATCTATTTATGTGATGTAACAAAGGTAGATTAATATGGTAGGCAAATCTCTTTTCCGCTCTCTAGTTTAAGACTGAAACAAAATATTTATTTTATAAAAACAATTCAAACACAAGTCAAGTTCTAAGACAAAAATGTTTAAAATTGTACAATTTTTGATTGAAATATGACATTGATATAAGTTTGAGGTAAAACGAAATATAAGGGAATCAAAAATCATTTTAAATAAGAGAAAAATTTACATACATTTAATCATAAGCACAGTTATAATATGTACAGCAGTATGCAATCTTAATAGAAGTATGCTTTTGTGTCAAAAAAATCTAGTATTTTGCCCAAACTTAAAACAAGACTTTTCTTCAGATAATATTCTAGATTCTTTTTAAAAAACTATTTTCTGAATACAATAAAACAATTTTTATTTTATACGAAAATTCTTGATTTAAAAGGAATTTATAACTTACCTATAAAATTTCACGTATTTCTTAATTCTCATTAGAACTATCAAAATTGAACAAGAAAACAATTTTTAGTAATTCAAGTTGTAACAAAAGTATATCTTGAATAATGAATATTGTTATTCTTTCGTCGTATTATTCAATATTCTACAAATAATAGTTACTGTAAGTATCCTTTTTGAATTAGAGTATTTAAAAAACATTACTGAAAAAGGCATTTCACTAATAATTAGAGTATAATTATCAGTGTTATGCATTTTTCTAAAGAATGATACTGCTTAGCCTTATAAAATAAAATAATATTATTGATTTTCTAATTATATTGTTTGTATGTTTTATATAAACCAATCTGAAATACGGACAACATACATTTGAAATTTCCGACTGTTATGTAATTTGAGTAAAATAACTTGGTATTTAATACACAAGTTGGGTACAAATTTTTCATAGTAAATTATACTTAAACTATACAAATTATCAGATAAAAATGTAACAGACTTTTTATTAACAAACAGCAAATAAAAATAAAAATTTTCGTGGGAAATTACCAGGAGCCTTTCAAGTTTTAATGATCAATAAGTAATTAAATAAT
The DNA here is from genome assembly GCA_019974015.1 of Nephila pilipes. Classification (NCBI taxonomy): domain Eukaryota; kingdom Metazoa; phylum Arthropoda; class Arachnida; order Araneae; family Nephilidae; genus Nephila; species Nephila pilipes. Next base: position 693,279 of record BMAW01086557.1, read on the forward strand.
TATAAAACATGTCTGCAAAATGTTTTAGTAAAATTTTAACAACTGTAATATTATTTTCTATTTTACTTAATTACATATGGTAATCTCGGTCTACTACATGATATGAATTGAATATTAAATGAACTGCAATAGTTTATTAAAATTTAGTTACATTATAGATTATTTAAATAAAATGAAAATAATATTAAAAAATTATATTAAGAGTTTCATTAGATACGAGTCAGAATTAAATGTTTAGTAAATAATTTGAGTTTCAAATATGTTCTGATTTATTTAACATGGAAAGAATTCACTTAAACAAAAATAGTATATATTTATGATTCTTGATACAGATATAAGGGATATATTTTTTTTCCTTTTTATCCAAACTTTTAACTTCTTTTGTTCTAAAAAGAACTATTTTTATGTACTAATACATATTATTCTTTCAAATATTTTTATGTTGAGAAAGATGGCTTGATCACGATTCAAAAAGTATACTTCATCACCATTATACTAAATTGAATATCTTCTCTGGAGTACTAAATGTTTATTTTATATCTTTTCAAAGAGCTCGCTTTTTCCTTCTTATTACTTAACTCCCATCATAAAATCCTAATACTTTATTCTCTTTCCCAAACGATGTACCGCAAGAAATGCATTTTTATTTACTCATTATTTTGTGCTATTCTTCATCTAGTGGAAAATTTCTTTTTACCGAACTCATTTCAGTCTTATCCGCGAAAAGTAACTTTAAAAGAGCTCTGGTCGTTTCTTGACTCTCTTTTCTAAAGCCTGAAAACCAGAAGATAACCCCTCTGCCCAATCAATACCAAGCTTTCACACTGTTTGTAAAACCCATAACTTATATTCCCCACCAGCCGTATGCGCAAGAAAAGAAGGAAAATGAAGTAAAACAAATTCTATTTTGTTGCTTTTTTCATTATTTTAAATTTTTTCCCTTCGTGCTGACGACGCCTTAAGGCCAAAAAAGCTTTATATATATTTGTTTTGGGCTCAAAGAATATCCCATTCGTCGAATACAACACGCATCTACTATGAAAAATATTTTGAAGATGTCATGTGATCTCTTTGATACCCAGACACCCCATGAGAGGGCGCTACTGACAGTCAATAAAACATAGCTCGTGTTTGGCCAAAGAAAAGAATAGCAATTTTGACGAAACGATTTCGTGTAAGAAGGAAATGTGTTTCTTTTTAGTACTATATTTTCCAGGAAGGTGTTCAGTACCTCCCTAAGAAAATTCGATGTTTTTTGATGCCCCTCTGTTTGAAAAAAACTAAACATATGCTGTAGTTGAACATTGTATTTCTTTTGCATCAGTTAGAAAAGCAAACATTACTGAAGGGGGAAAGAGTTGGGCTCACTAAAATTGTGCACGCAATATCCAAATGATCATTTATCAAAACACGTAAGAAGGTATCATGATGAATTAATTACTACTAAGAAATGACCGATATATTTGGATACAATTTATTCCTCAAGTTAATTTATCTTTTTTTTTAAGTGTTGTAAGATGCAGCTATTCGTGTTGATTAATTTGGTTTTAGGAAGACGCAAGCTGAAGTAACTTACATAAAACAAAATACAAAAGAGTTCATTCTGCTGAGCTCTACAATAATGACTTTCGAAAGGCCAAGAAACGATGGGAGAAATGAATAAATTTAGATTATTGTGAAGAAAAATAAAAATAAATAAATAAAAATGTTATTTTCTTTATTGTTATTAGTTTTAGTAAAAGTCAAAACTTTAAGCTACTCTGGGTTGATAGCTATTAGTTTCGATCAAATAATATTGCAGATCAGGATATGTTTTCTTGCTGGATACACTCAAACACTTATCTTCTGTCTCATTTAAGAGATTTTAGATAATTTATTTATAAAAATTGGCATATTAATTTCTATATTGTGGAATACATATTATTGATTTCAACTGGAATAGAAATATTGGCTACTAGCGTCATAACTCTTAATTTTCCAAGTTCAAATTACTAGTTCCGAAAAACCTCTTATATTTTTCCTCACTATCTTTACTTTACTCAAAAATCGACTTAAGGTCATGATAAACTTTTGATAAAGTAGCTAAATTAAAAGAATTTAGGTTGCAGCTGTGAATCTCCTATGACCAAGATCATTAAGCATCGGGATTGATGTACTTTTAATCAAGATCTTCACTTGCTCTGATATCAATTGAGCTCCTTGACGTTTCTTCTAAAATATTCTAGGTACTATCTTTTAACAAATGTTAATTAAAAATGAGCTTCGATGTTATTTTTAGAAATTTACAATGAATTCATTTTTCTATTATGCAATATTACATTTGTGAAAATAATAATGTTACTTGGTATTTGAGGAATCAGTTTTCCACATGATCATTGACTTTAATTCTGATACCACTATAAGTGCACATTTCTAGGTAGATGGGAATCCTACGGGAAAAAAAAGACATTCACCCAAGCTGGCACAAAGGCAACTCAAATCTGTATTTGTTCTTCGAACACAGATATCTATTTGATATTTACAAATAGTTAGCAGTGGTCATATTGCTAAAAGGAAAACTTCTAACTTAACATTAATGAGTTAATTTGAAAATCCTCTTCACAATTGCCTATTTATCATAATCTTCAATAAACCATTTGTTTAAATCCCTTTATGAGTTAGAGTATCCAACCAATCACACCATAGTTATTCAAAAAACAGTTGCATACGAATTTTTAATTTCTTTTACGTTTGAAAAAGGAAATCAGAGTTCAAATTTTATTTAAAATAAAACATATTAATTATTTACGTCTTATTTCCAATAAATAAACCTGAGAAAACAGGTTCATTTGACATTCAAAGGAAAACTATCTCGTCCTAATAACGAAAATGGTTGAAGAAACCTTGCTAAAGTGAAAACCATCGCTTTTCAATAAATTTCAAAAGGAAATTCAAACTCCTAAGATCCGAATGAGACAAGTCATTCCTGTGGTACTAATTTCCTGTATTAGTCCAAAAAAACAGGCTATTTATAAATTTGAAGTGCTGAGGATATAATGTAGAAAATATGTTATCTAAGTCCCTTAGATATAAGTAAGGAAAGAGCTCAATACAATAATCACTAATCCAATTATTCTCTCCAGGTAATATGAAATCAAAGCTCATGAACAAATATTCACAATAATATTTCCCACTGAAATAATTTCAGAAGAAGTAGTTCCAAGACAATTTAGGCGAATAAAAAATCAGAAAATAAATCTACAGAATAAATGTTATATAACAATTACTCATTTTAAATGCTTGTAAAACTTTTTTTCGATATCAATAATTTCCACATAAGCTAAACAATAAAAATTCTAAGAACTATAAAAATATGATATTTTATTCATTCTTAAAAGTCTTTTGAGCGATTTTGTTTTATCTTTTAAATATTTTGGGCCCTTTCTGTATATACACGTAATATAATATTTATTTGTACTAAATCATATTAAATGCAGATTATACACCCAAACACTTTTAAGAATTTATTTAGAACAAAAAAAAAATACTTCTTAATTAAAAGAAAAACCAAAACTGTTAAAAAGATAACCAAAAGCCAAATTGCAAATATTACCAAAAGTAAAAATTATAATACTATTAAATAAGGAATTTACTAAAATATGTACAGATATTAATTTGTTTCTGCCGAAATTTAATACAATTATACAAGCAATTTGAAATTCAAGTAACATTAAAATCATGGCAAAGAATTAACGAAATAAGTAAGGGGAAAAAAATAGAGATAGTATAATTAACACTGTTTCATACTTTGGAATGAAATAATATTTATTTATACCAGTATTACAGATCTAACCATCGCACTTCAGTGAATTATATGACAATAGGTGGGTAAAGAAATAAAATTGAAACGAAAGTACGCCTATAAGTAATTTTAACTTAAAAGAAGTAATAAAATCTATACAATTAAACCAGCAAACTTATGCTGAATGATATGTATATAACTTCCCTCTGACACAGTGACCATCAAATACATTTTAAAGACCAAAACAAACTCAAGCAGATTAATATTCTTTTAATTTTCCTTCAATGTAACATAATAAATCTACCAATAAAATTTTAACAACAGGAGCACAAAAATCCAGCACATTCATGCAGAATAATATCTTTATAGCCTATCCAGAGTGACAAATGATCACCATTAGCGAATAGAAATTGAATTAAAACGAAGAAAGTTTCGAAAACGCGTAGAGCAAGTAGGAAAGCACTGAGAAAATATTTCATTTGAGCAATCTTCATGGAAATATTAGTATAGAAATAAATGTGCGTCGTTTTAAAATTTGTGTAAAAAAATTCTGCGTTACTTTAAAAGAATTACATGAATCCCACCATTGTCGCTACTGACAGCAATCACTTTCTGTAAAAAAAAAGTTAACTTAAGAATACTGATTTTTACAATATCTTTAGATATTTAATACACTCTGTAACATGTAAAATACCGACAAGTTTAAGTGTTGATGAGTATCAATGATATGCTATTTTACAATCTGGTCCTTTAGAAATTCAAACATTAGAATTTTTGAAATGTTCTTTAAATAGGATCATCTGAGTGATTAGCAACATGAGCACAAGTATTGATTTTAGAATTGATAGTCTGAGTCAAAGTAGAATTCGAAAGAATAAAATCAATAAAAATATATTTGACATGTTTTCGGAATAAATTACATGTTAAGAAAATTCCCAGTTTATATATAATATTTCTTTGCGTTTCCGAATTAAAAGAAAGGAGTAAAAACAACATTTCACCGTCTCTACCGTGTGAAACAACATGCACGTTTCTTAGAAGTAAGTAAAATAAAAATAAATTTATCTAGATTTACAGTTTTAGTAGACTTCACATGTCGATGGAGAGAAAATTTTTCTCTTAGAACAGCTGCATTGCCATATTCCGCAAAAGTAATAGTGGAAGAGTAGAACTTTCCAATTGGGATTCTGTGATGCCATTGCAAAATCAAATAACTTACTGTTTTCTTATTTCGTGAGAGATTCGATGTGAGATGGAGTGCAAATAGTTTTTAAGGAGTTTATATTGATTTTTGACTCAGCTAGAAAAGTGAGGTTTTGAGCAGAATGCGAAAGAATACATTTGAGTTTGGAATAAATAAAATAGCAGCGATGAAATAAAAAAATACGTATGTTTTAGATAATATTTGTGTACTAAGCCATTTTTATAATATTGATAAAGATCTGATATTTAAAAAGAATTATTGATATACTTGAAATTATTCATGCTGTTGTATTTTTCCCGGTTCGATCGAAAATAAATAATACAAAATAGTTCAGTTCTCGGACGTAGGTGGATCAAGTATAAACGAGAATTTCTTAAGATATATTTTCTAAAATGCTACTAAACAAATTACGCTAATTTTATTTTTCTATTTATCAACTTTTAAGATCCACACATTTTTTCCAAAGTTACATGGTTTTTTTCCCCTTTATAGTAATTAGAAATGCCATTTGAAGTCAGTTGAGTATCAAGTTTTCTACTTGTTCATTCTATCTTCTCCGAACGTTTATTTTGAGAAGCTTGGAAAACTAGTAGCCCGTTGGTGCTAAATGCAGACTATTAAAATGATGATCGAGTGATGTTCAGTTAAGTATTTCAAAATTGTTTCTTGAGTGACATCAGCCGTGTGAGGTCTTGAATTGTCCTGAAGAACACTGCGATTTGGAGTGGAACGTCTTTTGGAAAAATATGCTGTTCCAACCGTATTCAAAAGTACACAATTATATACAGCATTAATTTTGTCCCGGTCACGATTGAAATCAATGAATACAATAGCCTTTTGAATTCTAAAAAACACGAGCAGGTAACCCATATCAGTACTTGTATATTATATAACCAAGGTTTGCTATTAATGGAGCTGTTTCATTATTTGTGCTTCATTCCATAATGGACTGCTTTGCTTCAGAAAATAGCAATGAGAAAATTAACACAAAAAGAAACAAGAATTTAAACATAAATGAATTATCACGGTTTGTATGGCAAATTGTGTAAAAATCGTCTGAGCTATAAGAAAAAGTCTTATTCACATTTGATTCACTTTTGTGTAATAATGTGTTATTAAATCGAGTTGGAAGTTTAGCTTAAAAGTTCATTTGAATGTAATATTTTTAAGATCTGAAACGTTAACACCAATCATATTCTAATATAAAAGAAGGTAATGTTATTTAACTATTTAATTTCGTCAACTACTTTCCTTTATATTTCGATTAATAGATTGATGATTCATTAAGCTTGGCAAAGAATTTTACTATTTTTATGATTCAAGGATTATTTTGGCTGCTTGCTATGAAATGGACTATGTTGATCACGAAACGGACTATTAAAAGTGCATAACAGTCACTATTCTTTCGTAATAGTGACCAATCTTCAGCTACGTAAGCTTTTTTCAAAAACGGAGCGCTTTAAAGAAATATAATAATAGTATTTTTATGTAATATTGTATTATAAAATGAGGAGATATTCAAACAAAACTTGAAATTGGATTACAAAATAAATGATAATGAACTCATATTATACGTATTTTGCATTCCAATACATGAAAATGTATTTGTTTATATTTATTTGTTTATATTTAATTTGTGTATTAAATTTAATAGTATGACAATGAAAATGCTACTAAAAGTATTTATATGCGATTATTAAAAACACAAGAAATGCTTGAAATCATTTCTGCGAACAGCTCCTTTACTTTATCCTCTTATAGAGTATCTCAACCATTTTAGAAGAAACCAACAAAAATCATCCATCATATTACCATCCCATCCCCGATTTGGTATCTTTGCTCCATTGCTTGAATATAATGGTGAAATATTTCTCCTTGTTTGTCACTAACAGCTACTGGGCGTTCGGGGATAAAAGACCAAATGGGAAGCCAGGAAATGTATTTTGAGGGACATCCGACATCCCAGTGTCTCGTAACTGTATAGGAGTCCATTTACTAATTATCGGTATTACTAGAATACTATGGATCATTAATGAAGAGAAAATACAAAAAAAACTTTAGAGAGTATTTAACTTTTCTTTGAAATTTTCATGTTTCAATTGTTTCCTAATATGTCGGTCAAAAAATATTCCCTCGTTTAGTTTAGTATCGTCTATATTTGAGAAATAATTTTGGATACATGCAAAACCTATTCCATTTTTGTCAACAGTTTTCACAATTGTTGTAAATATAGGTAGAAGATAATTAATATAGATATGTAAAGGAGAACGAAATACCTGTTATCGGTACATCAGAGGGACGTATTTAAAATTATGTTGCTTTGACACGTAATTTTCTCTAAGTGGTCAGTATTTAACAGTACAATATTTGTTTTTTGATGTTCCACAGACACAAGAAACAACAACAATTTATGAATCCACTATAATATCCAAGTATCAAATCTACGATTTCCATATCTCCCATAACTGTCAGTTGTATTGGTATACTTTAATTTCTTTTTCGTTTAACATTGTTACAAGATTCTTTCATTTCCATTGAATATACCACATTTAATGATGACTTAATTATTGTCATATTGTCATTGTAAGGCAATACTACTCTATTTTTGTCGTAGAAAAGTCAACAAATAGCCTCCATTCCTAAGAGATATATTGATATCTACGCACTTGGAATCTTTCGTTGAACAATAACCTGAAACACTTTTCATATTTCTTTTGATATCATGAAATTCTAATGAATGAATCCAGTAAATTTCACTGCTGCATTCTGGAACCTAAAATTTCCAACTAATATTTGGTAAAATTCATATCACTAATTAAGTTGCTTAATTGTCTTTTCTGAATTTAAAGCGATGTTGTTTTATGTTTTGCACTAAAAGATGGTAAATAATGCTGACCGTAAGGATTCTTCTTCTGTTTCTTGTGTAGATAGTAATTGTGTCAATGTAGAAGGGTAAGGCAGAGACAATTCAGGCCTGTGTAATACTGGGAGTCGAGCAGATGGTACTAGGGTATTGTAGATCAGGATTTGTTTTACCGAAGATTCCAAAGGTTGTAGTAAGACAAAAATAACATTCATCTGCCTAATTCGTCTCTTCTCGTAATTTATAATAGAAAATTCAAATGGAATTCATTCATATTTTCCATCTTTCATTCAGTAAAGCATAACAAAATAACAAGTTGTCAACGATACATGGGTGAACCATGATTTACCTTCATTTTCGGTATGAAACTCAAAATAAAATCAGATAGTTTGCTAAACATTACCTGTTAGATTCCGACGCTACATTTAGAAGTAAATTGTCCACAGATCATGAAAATCAGTCAGATGAATAATGAAGAGAAGGTCAGGATATATCAATAAAACCAAATTTTAATAAATGTATTCGCAGGGGAACTAATAGCTATAGCTACTTACTTCAAAAAGTCACTTCAAATAAGTGAATAGAATAAGGATATCATGCTAGCGAAGCTCTCAATAGCCAGTTTTTCCGAAGCTTACTAAAAAAGTGATATGACTACATCTGAACTATTCACTCATTAGTACTCTAAGGATTTTCATACGCAATAATAATAAATTAAAAAGAAAGGAAATGCACTTAAAAGGGAAGTTTAAGACAAATATTTATGAAGATCAAAATTTTTGTTGTTTATTTCCCTAAAAGTTTGTTTGACATATTTGTCAATTCACAAAAATAATTTGGAGGATAATGGCGCCTTTTTAAGATCAAATTAGTTATCAGCGTATGAAAAGTACCAGAGCCGTATATTATTATTCGTGTACCAACAATCTTATTATATGGTGTTATTCGATTCTTTTATGCTTCAAATAATTAATTTTTCATCGATGCGTATCATATATATAAGGTTTCATCAATACGTATCAAATGCATTTCGCTGTTATGCATTTTTAATTCTGTTACAATAATCATGCATTTTATAGTTTTATTGAGTATATATATATATATATATATATATATATATATATATATATATATATGTTTACACTAGCATAAATTTCGCAAAAAGTAAAAAAAAATTCAAAACATATTGAATGAAGACAAAATTTAAATTTGAAAATCGATGTGGAGCTAAGAGTTATATTTTGTTTTCAAAATTCACTGAATAGATTAAATAATATTTTTTTAAAATACTTTTTTAAAAAAAATACATTGAATGTTAATTATTAATTTATATAAAATTTAAATGATAGTAACACATTTATATATATTTACATTCTATAACATAAAAAAAAAAAAAAAACGACGCACCTAAAAGGAGTTGCCCGTTTGTAAAGAAATTTCTTATGCAAAGACATTTGGACCGAACATGCAAATGAAAAAATTTAGTGTCCAATGATTGAATAGCGAGAGCTACAGCGCATCGGAGCTGCGCACTCATCAGGTGGATATAAGAAGCGGTTTTCAATCTGATGGTCCCATTTTCTGGTGTAATGCGATTTAGAATATCTTTCAACGACAGACTGCAAAAATGCCTCAACGTAGGGTTTGTGCTCATTACGAGCAACTGTAAGAGTTTGAAAGAGGGCGTATCATTAGATTGAAAGAAGCACGTTGTGCAAATCTGGAAATCGCTCGTCATATGGGTCGAAGCGATGTGTGACCTTTAGAAGATGCTGAAAAGAATGGGTGAACAAGGGCTGATTTAACGTCATGATGGTAGGGGTCAACCTAGGGCCGCAGCAGATCGGAAGGACCAAGTAATTGTCAGATCAGCTATCACAGTGCCTGATTCATCATTATCAACCATCAGACGTGCGACCCGCAAATGACTGTCCACTATGATCATTCACAGATGGCTGATAGAGCGAAATCTACACTCGTACCCACCGCTACGCCTCCTGCCACTCACGTCTGCACACTGTCGAGCCAGATTACAGTGGTACTTGCTTCGATCAGGTTGAGAATGATGCTTATTGGGGACTTATAGTGTTTCCCTCTTCCAACTGTGTCCTGACCATCATAGAAGACGTGTGAGGAGACGCCTAGGACAGCGTGCCGATCCTGATTTCGCTATTGGCCCTCAACCAGGAGTTATGGTCTGGAGTGCCATTTTCCTTGATAGCCGATCCCCTTTAATGGTCATTAGAGACACACTTATAGCACAGCGGTACGTCTACGAAATTCTGAGACCTGTTTTGCTACCGTTCCTTTTGCAGTGCACTGGCCCTATTTTTCAGCAAGATAATGTCAGACCACATACGGCACGTGTTGCTATGAGCTGTCTTACAGCTTGTCAAGCACTTCCTTGGCTAGCCATATCAATTGAGTATGTCTGAGGTATGATGGGATGGTGACCTACCAGGATATTCCGATGACTTTACCCGACAATTGGAGCAAAATTGTTTTGAAATATCACAGGAGACCATCAGGGAGCTTTATCACTATATGGCAGATCGTGTGACAGCTAGGATCCAGGCTAGAGGTGGGTCAAAACCTTACTGATCTCGTTACTTTCTAACTATGTAACTGTGAAATAAATCCTTCAATATTTCTGAAATCTTAATAATTTTCTATTTTGTAAATAATTTCCTTATCCGCCAGTTTTTGTCTCCATCGGAGTACTACTTCTTGGTGCCTCGTTTTTTGTTATAGAGTATATATATATATTTCACATTTTCTAACAAATTTAAATAACACAATAAAATAATAAAATTTCCAATTTAAAATTAAAACTACTATTATATACTTTTAAATGAGAATTTTCACAAACGAATGCATTTTAATACCTTTATTAACAGACTTTAACCCTCAAAAATATTAATAAGTGGGAAATTAATTTTTATGTAAAGATATTAGAACCATTTTAGGTAAGAGGAAAGTTGATTGTAAACATGGGCAACATTTCTTTCAATCTATTTGCTACTTCAAAATCAAATGATTTCATTCTAATAATCCAATTTTTCAATAAATTTTCATAAAGACATAGAAAAGGATGAGAAAAAAAAATTGGGTGCTTAATTCAGAAGATCCATGTAAATGTTTATGTTCAGCCTAACAAAATTATGTTTTAAATTACTTCAAAACAATATTCAAACGCTTATTTTCTCACACATTAATCACTTAGTGAACATTTTAATTGAATGAATTATTTCCTCCTTTTCACCTCTTATAACTGAAATATTTGTTAAATAAGTAATCTTTCGCATATTCTGTATTATCTCTGCATTGAATATTTCATTTAAAATTATTTATTGAATTTCAGTTTTATGAATCCACAGTTTGGACTGTGAGACATATTATTTAACTCTGCAGCAGAAAATAAACAAAATTAAGGCGTCATGTTTTTGTATAAATGAATGATTATCATCTAAATTATTAATTTAAAAGTAATAGACTGTGAACATGAATAAACACATTTTGCGATCTCTGGAAAGTTTTAGAAAGCTGCTAAAATTAAAAAGAGGGTAGTATCAAATGAATAGAGTTCTTCTAAATCATACTTTTATAATAAGATGAAATTAAAATAGGCTGCATGAAATTATTAATTTTCGTTATCCTAATGTGTTCTGTCATTTTTCATTTTTCTCAGATGCAACAATTTTAAATTTACTTTTAAAGTTACGTTTTAACGTTCCATACCCATAAGAATTGCTCATACATATTGTAGGTTTTTACCACATTAATATTTAGGAATACGTTTCTTACAAAGAACAATAATTTAAAATATTTATTTCTGAACGGATCATGAATGTGAATCTTTACAGTTTATTTTTTCATTACAATCATAGAATAGCTGATAGTTCGATCATCCATTTTATTTTTGAGTTTATTTCGTACTTCAGTTATGATTAAGATTTATTCTGAATTTGTTCATTTTCTGATTTTGTTGTTACAAAATGGAGGAGTGCTCTACTGATTTCATAGATATTCATTTATGCTGATTCGATAAAAGGAAAGGAATATTTAAAAAAAACTAGAAAAAAAGTTTTTTAAATAGTAAACGAAACGAGCCATACACTGTCCAAAAATATTTATTTTTTATGTGTTCTTAAATATAATTTATTATTAGGATTCTGGTACAATTTTTCTCAAATACTTCTTTATCCATTGTGCTGATATTTTCCTTAGTGCAAAACACGGTTACTTCCAACATAATAAACTTATTATTTTTCTGAAAAATCAATCTCAACATTTGGATATTGCACAGTATTTATTTAAGAGTTTAGAAACTTCTTAATCATAAATATTTCACTTGTTAAATAATAATTTTTAAATTATGATTATATCCAGTGTATAGATTATTACAAGTGCTCTATAATTTTTACAGTTATAAATGCAGAGGAGTTTATGCAAGATGTTTCTAAAAATATGCAGCTCTTACAAATGTAAATATGAGTAATGATTAATAACTGCTCATACATAAACATTTACGTATATAAATTTACGTAATTTTTTTTTTTTAATTTGGAAAAACATGAGCTATTTTTCCTTGTCGTAGAAGTCTGAGTTACCTTAAAATATATAATACTCTCTTTAGAAATTAAAAAAAATAATTAAAGTAATATAAATGCATTTCAGTAAATAGAAATAATTTCCAATTGCTCGAATATAGCTCTTTCCTCTATTTTTTTAGATCAGACTAGAAATATTATGCTGGAAATGTCGAACTACTTTTTATTTGTATGCCATATTTGGAAAATCGATATATCGATACTCTTTTCCGGAAGATGGAGAAGGAAATTTTTATCAAATGCAAAGACGAATTCGAGATGCCAATAAATCGATTTGTACCCAAACAAATTTTGAAGTTTTAAAAATTAACTTTGGAAACTGCCGTGAATTCTTAAAATACTTCGTTTAGAAGCACGCTAAGCCGATAAAAGAACTCATTTTTTCTGAAAAGTGTCAGTTTTCGACTTAGAAATTTTATTCACTTGGGCAGTTTAGTTGGAAAAAAAATACTTCTTAAGTTTACTTTGTTTTGTTCATTTATCACAGGTTTATGCACATTTTGAGTAATTTCAGACGTCTGCCATGACACATTAAATAAATCTATATAAATACTATTTATCTTCATGAACCTTTCGAGGTTAAACAAAATTTTGCTTAACCTATTTAACTAAAAATAAATATAATTTTAGTAAAAAATGGTGTAGATAATATTGATAAAACACTAGAAATAAATACAATTTTTATATAAAGATATTAAACAAATGCTATTTTTATGTTATTAATTTTAATAAATAAAGCAATTTCTTATTGGAATAATTATGTTTTGCTTTAACGTAACATTTCTTTAATATGGGAGAATTAATGCATCAATAATATTAAAAGTATTCACTAAGGATATGTTAAATATACTAAGAGGATTGTCAGGTAAATATATAAGATAATTGTTAAGAAATTAAAAGTAAAGTTTTTGAAGAATAAATAAAACTAATAACACAGTACTTAAAACTGATTAATTGTGCGCATACAAACAATTTAATGGAAATTTATCTGAATGGTAATAATTTTTAATTGTTCTCTCTCTAACTTTTTCCCCTGTGTATTTGTATGTGTAGAACATTTAATATATGGAGAAAAATTTATTAAAATAGCTAAATAAAAGCATGATAATATCTTAATTAAAAATAAAAATGTTTGACATGAATCATTTCAAATAAAAATGTCTTACATCAAACATGTGTTTCATTAGTGCATCTATTTAAATGTAATTAAAGGTTTATTATTGATACTCTCTTCATCTGGTAAATTTCCATCACATCTGATTCATTGATAAATAAATACGCTTTCTTAACTTAATCAGAAAAATCTATATTGTAACTATTTTGAATAATAGATGACAATACGAAAAATAAATAAGATATGACAAATTAATTTTGAAGTTTGTTTTAATATAAAGTTTATTATTAAGACGATTCACAAAAATACGAAGGTTTTCCTGTATACATGAAACAACAAAAACAAATTATACCCAATTTGTGATTCTATTTTATAGCATTTTTAATTTAGTGCAGAAAAATATGTTTTCACTATATTTAAGATGAAATTTAACTTATCACAGGCTTTGAAACTAACTTTAATCAGTAGTCTACCAACATGTTTTTAGCAACTTATTATTTTGCTTCTATTAAAGATTGAATTTTTCTTAAGCACAAATACTTAGCTTAAATTCACCACGTGCTGATTCCAGGGAAATAGAATTAATGTGGGAGTAAGAATCATCTTAATTCTCTTATTTTAAAGTAAATTTATCAGTATTTATTTACCTATACAGCTTAAGTCCTTTAAAAAAGTAGACTAAATTCAGAAACTTCATTCAAGTATGAGTTACTCAAATATGTGTGTTTTTAAGATTTGTTTTGCTTCTTAATAAATAGTATATATTTGTTGCTTGAAAAAAATTATTTTTAAAATATTAAGCATTTTGAATAGAAACCAGTAAAAAGATTTAAAATGTAAAATCAAGCAATTCATCTGTGATTCTTCATTATAAAGCTGTAATAACATATATCAGCCATACAGAATTCATTTCTCTGTAAGAAACTTCATTCATTAATAGAAAAAATTCTCATCGTATGGATATGCAATTTTTCATTCTCTTGCTCTTCAATTGAATTTACATATTTGAAAATATTAGATTTTTATTGCTTGTCTTCAGCATAATTTAGGGTCTAAAAATTAAATGCAAAAATAATTATTTGTACTTGATTTCTCATATCTCTCCATTTGATAAATGAACTGAAATTAGTATACGTAATCCTTATCACGCTACAGAAATGGATCATTGGTTAAGAAATAACGGAACGAAACCTTGCACACTGTTTTAAGCCTAATGGAACAATTCCACCTGAAACTGGGGCGATAAGTAACTAACTGCAGTAGTTCCAATTCGGGAATGGTTGCAGTTAACGCACATCGACTTCGCCAATGATTCATAAATCTTGAAATGTTTCTCTGACTGGGAATTTCAATCGAAAATTTTAATTACCATTGAGGCTGGATTATAGTTCGGTATTTCAAACTGAGCATCGAATCTTTTAAAAGTGCCATACGGCGCTGCGATTGAAATAGACAGTTCATAAATTTGATTCTTCCCGCAGTCGCTGCTGAAAATTCTCTGTATACCCGCGGGGAGTTAAAGATTAATCTTTTGCATATCTCTTAATTATGGACCTAGTAGTGCACGAATCACTTCTAATGGTTGTCTACATAAACTCCACACGAAACTTAGGCCACTGAGAAGAGGTTGAAATTTTTCATGTTAAATTGCATCCATGAAGATATTTGAAAACGGCTGTCTGTATAGTTTGGTGCAAATGAATTAATCTCACATGTAGCAAAGATAATAATGTTAATCTTAGATTTATACTCAAAAATTGAATTAAATGAAACATTGTGAGATTATAATTAGAAGACATAACTCTTAAACTTTTACAGTTTCAGTAGGCGTAAATGATTTAATTAATAAAAATAAGCGAGTAGTTGTTCTTAAATGACAAAAAAACTACACATTAAAATGTTATTGAAAATATAATCTCTAAATTAAAAAATACAATAAATCTAATACATTATTATATTGAAACTATTAAAAGGATATTAACTTGTACTTGTGTATTTAAAAGGTATTTATAATTGGTAATTATATGAATAATAATGAAAAAAAAATATTAAATGGATTGACAACAAATGTGATATGCGAGAGTGAAACGGTTATCAAATAAGAAAACAATGAAAAAATGATAATAATATTAATATCCAAAGAAAATGTTTGATAAAAAAATAAAACTAGTTTCAGAAAAGTTCACACTTTAGTGAAAACGAAATGAAATAAAAAAAATATGTTGCAGTTTGATAAGGTATGTTGTCACCCTTGACATCCAGGCACGTTGTCCGGAATCAAGCATTTAAAAGATTCTTAATTTCAAAAACATGTCCAGTCGTCTTTGTGATATCCTTTGCCTGTTTATTCTTTAACAACTATCCTTTGTATATAAATTGCTTGAAACTTCTCTGAACTGCTTATGTTAATTGATCTGATTTATCCGCATTCCAATGAGTGTAACTAGGTGTTCGCAAGTGAAGATGTCGACATGTTTCAAAAAGGGCAAGGTTTTACCTTCAACAAATAATCTCTATAACTTATTTTGAAAGAACTAAAAATAATTTACTCACATTTCTTTAAATAAATCTTTAAGAATTATACTAAACTTTTGAATATCAGTGAAATATCCTGCAACTTACCAAATATAATGGTACTGTATATAACTTGGAAAATTTTATCTGATATGAGTACTTTAGGAGAAATACTATTATAAATGATCTTTAACATACTGAAAACTTTGAAACAAAAAAATGTTTGGGAACTAAGTATTTGTATGTATATTGGTATATATTACATTTCGTACATGTTTATGACAATCTTATTCTTTATAAAATCATAAATGAATTATGTTTGCGATAACGAAGAAAAGTCAGTCGCATTTTAATCAATACGCTATTCCATATATTATTCAAGGAATGTTTTCAGTCACGAAAGCTTCGTCAAATTAGCAATTGCACATAAATAAAATGAAGCATAAAATTCAAAGTAATTTAATAAAAGATAGAACTTCCAAAAACTGAGGTAGGCCATCACTATAAAAAAATGCATCTATTTTTAGTGCGAACAAATTTTACAATTTTATTTATATTATAGAATATGTATAAATATTACATATATGTTTGGTTTCTTAAGCATTATAACTTAAGCTTTGGTACAAAAACGAGACATTAGACTTAAAATGAAAATAAAAAAAAAAAAATACGTAGGAAATGATTAAAAATAACGAAATAATTTTTCCAGATGATTTAGAATGACAATATTTACGTCTTAAAGGTCAAATTTTTACTAATCTTTTTTTTGCTTAAGACATGTTGGTTAAATATTTAAATGATTATAAAGTAACCCAATGTTCAAAATATCAAAGCGTCATCATAACGTACGACTGGTTTCCAAAAAAGAAGGATTTTGTACGCCTAATTTTTAAATAATATCGTTTACATTTTTAACTCACAAATAACCTTTGAACAATCTAGAAATATTATTAATCCTTCAGTGTTTATTCCAAAATGAAATTTTTATGTTATCCTATTCCTAAATTAGTTTTTTTCTGAATTGTTTTCAAAGTTTCATTAAAAATGCTAAGAATTTATAAATATACGAAAAATATGTTAAGATAATGAAATAAAATATGAGAAGATGAACGGACCAGTTACAGGGGCATGATATTTGATATTAAATTTTAACGCAATGACACAAATTTAACAATAAAATTAAACTAAGTAAATGAATCTATAGAAATGAGCATTATTAAAATAATTGCAATCAAGTCTTTCAGAATAGAAAGTATTTAATTATAACTTTCATTTTTTTAGGTAAGTTTCTACTTTGTGAAATAAGTAATTACCCGAACACTTATTAGTGGCATTTTACTAAATATTTATTTTAATGAATAATTTCTTAGTTAAAATCTTGTTACTACGATGATTCCAAATCACAGGTATTGATTCAGTGTTTTTCCATGATATAAGATCAGCGATTTTTATGAATTCATTTCTTACTTTAATTGTACACTCAAAAATAATACCCTTTATTCAGTAAAAAAAATCATTTCATTGAAATTGTGTTTTTCATAAGTCTCCAAATTAAAAGTTAAAGTATTTTTAAGCAATTACAAACAATTTGTTGAATAAAAATTATTATAGTGATTATAGTTTATTTTTTAATGTGCGAGTAACATACCTTAACGTACAAGTATTTTATAACATGTAATCAATTAATTATCCTTAAGAATTTATTAATCTATTAGGCAATTGTGTGTGTTTTGACAATTTTGAGTTTAATTTCAGGTTTAATTTTTTAAGAATACCTTATCCATAAAGAAGTAATCGTGTACTTTTAGTTAGAGTTTTTTGTTATGTAAGCATTAATTAAAAATATATATTTTAATGAGCAATTACAAAATATAATATTTAATAACTTTGAAGAAATAGTTACTAAAATTTATAAAGAATCCCATGAAAATGTACACATAGATATTTTATACTAATCCTCTTCAGATGTTAATAATAATTGATTACATAATTTAGGGATAGTAAACATGTTACAAATAATTTACTTGCACATATACGCAATATTTCAATTTCATATTATTTTAAAGGGAAAAGATGGTTGATTTAAGTTACTCGTTGTTGATCAATTTATCCCTGAAATTTAATGAATTTAATAATCACTGAATCCACTGTAATGTATGGAAGGACCAAAATGTTTCAATTCTGAAGTTCTGAAAATCAAAATATCAATATTCAATAGTTTTGCCAATTGTATTAAAAATTTTTGAAAGATTTGTAAAGAAGTTTTTGAGATGAAGGACTTGTTTACTTTACATTACCATAATTTAAGTAGTGTTGAATTGAATTATAGAAGCAATTTATAAGATAAACATTTAAAATATGCGTTAGCCGAAGAATTTTATTAATACTTAATTTGTTTCTAGTTTCAGTTTATTCCCTCACACATATTGGAGAACACACACACAAAATATATATGAATCGATATGTTTTCTTAAGTAGGACATTACAAATTATCAAATTATTTTATTGAATTTTTAGTTGCTTCTCCGTTGGCTGTCCAGAAAGGAAAGTGAAGTCTAAGGAACTGCAATGAATAAAAGAAACCTTCTAAATGTAGCAAAAATGTAGCAAAAATCTTGTATCTGAAATGTAGCAAAAGTCTTGTATGATTGGATATTAAGAAATGTCACGAAATTGTAATATTTTAACATTATTTTGAAAATTTCATTTCATATTATTAATAATTAAACTTATAATTATTCTGTAATTAATGATAACTGAAGAATAGAAAAAAGTAAACATAACTTAACTTGGAAAAAGAGAAATAATTTATCCAACACATTAACGTAGCAAACAAACCTTAACATTAGACAATGTATTTAAATCAGAGTAGCTATTATATCAGTACTCTAAGTATTAATAAGGGGAAATTTTATAGGCAATTAAATATATTAGTAAGTAGATGAATATATGATTGTAAAAATATATGTCATTTAACCAGTATTTTGATTATTAAATACAAAAATTGATGGTTAATCTGATCAGGTATTTTAATAACTTATTATTATTTCTATAGTATACACCAGTGCATATCCAATCGCTTCTATTTATTTCACAGAATTGATGTTAAATCACCTAGCAAAATATTATAAAGATTGTTACGTTCATCACGTACTTAGCGATAATTTATCATAACTGCACTTGCACGGATTATGAGGGCTCTTAATGATGGACCTCGTAATTTCGAACCACAGTCAGGTGACAAAAACGATACTTAGGTTGGCCTTCAACCTTTCTACCTTCCATCGCGATCTTGACCTCGCGGCTACAGTGGCTACTACGCAAAATAAATGCCATGCATATAATAATAAACTTTTAGAGGAAAATAAAGTTTATTTCAGTTTTGGTAGTCTACTTTTTTTAAAAAATGTGGTAATTATTTTTTTCTTTCAATATAACATATATATTTTATCACACTGTAAAAAATTTAGTAAAATAATGCATAGCTATATTAATTGCTTTTAATGTTTCTTCAATATGTAGGACCCTAATTAATTTTCTATTATTAAATTACAAATGAGTTAGGCGGAGTCAAAGAAGACTTACAAAAGCCAGAGTAAAAATTCATTGATTATTTTGCTTAGTGAAACACACAGCAAGAATGCTAAACATAAGCTTTTAATTGAGAGAAACATAAAGGAAGGAAATAGCGTACGAGTTGAAGCTCTAGTATCACTACCAGCGTTTAGTAACTGAATCATTTTAATTCAGTTACAGTTACATCATTCTAACTGAATTACATTTCCCACCAACAATCTGAATTCCACTGAATTGCTATCTCACCTGGTGGCGGAATATTATTCCTATTCGCCTCTTGTGTCATAACTCAATCAAATATACTAACACTAAGAATTCAGCAACTTATACAAGAAAACGTAAAACAAATCTCACGCACAATATTTATTCTATAGACTTACACCATAACGATAAACGAATTCCTGCTCTCCAAGATATATTCACCCGTCTCACTAATACCGAATCAAGAGTCTTACCAAAACACCAAACTGGAGGTTGACTTGCTTTCTTAACTCAACCATGGTTACTATCGGTTGTAGCAGTTCTTGATCTAGTCTACAACCTATAAGGTATATACACAACGCTAGAAGCATTCAAACGGTTTCGTGTAAATTTCTCCTAGCTTATATACTTTCCAGCCTAAACCACTTTACTTAACAACAAAATTCTGATAGATACTATAAGTATGAGTATCAAAAATATAGGAAAAATAATTTTGGATTCCATTTCCATTAATTTTGTTTATTTATTTAAAAAAAAAGAATAATGTAGCCTTTTAGAATAGATAAATTAAATATAATCTGCATACTCAGGTACACTGTTATTTCTCACTCATTTTTTTTAAAAACTTTAACTGTATATACCCTCAAAAATATGAGAAGTCATGTACATGACACTACTTTATACAACATCTCATATTTTACCATTGATTAATATATGTATATAATATATATATATATATACAGCAAAATATGATAAGAGCCAGGAATGCTATAAAAATGGTTTTCATATGAGAAAATTTTGAAAAAATATCACTATATATTATATACATTTTAAAGAAGAATAGTAACGACGACTCAGCAAATAAAGTTTGTAATTAATTACCTTATATGTTTACACTCAATGGCAAAACTGTTTCAGGAAATGTTCCCCAAAAGATATATAATACATTTTCCTAATGTATTTATGGAAGAAGAAAGAAGATATATTTTCTCCAAGATCATTTTCAATAAACAGCACAAAAAAAGATCGGTTAAATTTAGTATGTATCCAGCATACTATTAACAGTTTTAAATAAATTTTTATTAAACTTTTCAGGTTTTGTCTTTCCTAGAAAGAGTCCAAATTTTTTTAAAGTAATATGTAATAAATTGTAAAATTTTAATGTTAAAATACATTTTTTAAGTATTTAAATAAGCAATTTTATTTTATTATTTTCACCTTATATTTAGCATTAATAAATGTTATTGAATTTTTTAATGCAGATGTGGAGAAATGCTAATGAACAGTATTTATTCTAATAAACGGAAATATGTGATAAAAACATTAAATTTAAAAAGAGCCTTTAAAATCAAATAATTCAATGCGTTAATATCACTTAAAATGAAATGCTTTTGAATATCATATGTTTTTAAAAAATATTCCAGACCTAGGAAAATGATTTTAAAATAAACTATCCTTGAGAACACAATATTTTTTTCTAAATTTAGATTTTAATGCAACATTATAAGAGAAAATAAATATAGTGGAAATATTCCAAAGAAATAACCATTTTTATAATTGTATAGAAACTGATCTCTATTTCAGAAACTTAAACGTAACAAGACAATGAAAAATTTATTGCATTTTTTTTGGCGACATGCTGTCTATAAACCACAAAACACAGATTGAGATATTTTTACTGAAGGAAAAAAACTTAATAATAAACCTATAAGCAATTCTTCAGTTCTTTATAATTCCTTTCGTATTATTTCCATACAGTGATGGTCTTGTTAAAACTATAATGTCTCCCCAGATTAAATTTGTTTCGTAAACTTAAGCGCCAAACACGTGTGAGAAATAATAATAAATGACTTCTTATTCAGTTGAGTCCAAAATGATTTCACAGCATGTAGTCGGAAACAATGGCGTGGTAAATCCATTCCAGGAGTAAAAAAGGGAAATCTGAGTTGTAAAGTAAAAGAAAGACTCTCTCTCTCCCTCGAAATTGATTATACCCCTCGCTGCTTTTTCGCGTCGTTAGGCATTTACGGTCGACGAGCCATTCCAACTTCTTGGCGCCACATACAGCAACATGTCGATAACGCCGTCTATTATGACATATCCAAAGGTACGGGAACGTTTTAATACATATTTAGACATCCAGACGGTGTTCTGGGAAAAAGGCAATGAACTATCTGATTTTTGAGGAATACATATTGTTTTCGTCACCAAGACACGGTAAAAAGTATTCACATCTATTTATGTAAGTTAACTATAGGATATACGTTTCGGAACATGCATAATATTTTCTGTAATTAATAATTTCAATTTTAATAAGTTTACAACTTTATCTTAACGAGTTTAAATTTTGTAAAATGCATTTTTTTTCATATAGTATAATTTAATAATTGTAATTTGATTTTTTGAAATAGACATACTAATGCCATGCATTTCGGTTATCTGACGCATAATGCCATTCATACCAAATTACTTTTCCTCCTTTCGTAGCTTTGGTGGAAAACTTCTGTGTTTATATATGTAAATCTAAAGGAATCAAATATCATATTGATATCAAATGAAGTGGGGAACGATTAGTATGTTTAATTTTAATTATTTTATCCTTTAAAAATGATTTGATCTATTGATTATAATCATCAAAATTTAGGTTTGGTCTTAAAACCTTTGAAATAATCAATAAATGTTGATTACAATGAAATATATCCGAAATTCATTAATTTGTCACAGGCAACTAAAAGAGGATGAAATACATCTTATATAAATTAGCAAAAGTCAACCATTTCAAAACGCTTTCAAAGTAGATGCATAGATGGTTCAGTATTGAAATTAATTATTTTAGATGTTTCAACCCAATCTGATGGTCAAAAATTCTGTTGCATTGCGATTTAGGATACCTTCTAAATACTGAAAATATGCCTCGCAGCAGGATTCGAACTCATACGTGCAACTGTCAGAATTTGAAAGAAATCGTATCATAGGATTGAAAGACACAAGTTTGGGGAAACCGGAGAATCACTCATCATATGTGTCGAAGCGATGCGATCATTAGAAGATGCTAGCAAGAATGGGAGGACAAGGGCAGATTTCAGCGTCATGACAGTAGCGGTCGACCTAGGGCCGCCGCAGATCGGGATTGCCGAGTGATTGTACTGACCGCTACGCCTCCTGCCACTCACGTCTGCACATTGTCGAGCCAGATTACAGTGGTACTTGCTTCGATCAGGTTGGGAATGAGGCTTATTGCGAACCTATAGTGTTTCCCACTTCCAACTGTGTCCTGACCATCATCGAAGACTTGTGAGGAGACGCCTAAGACAGCGTGCCGATACTGCTTTCGCTATTGGCCCTCAACCAGGAGTTATGGTCTGGGGTGCCATTTCTCTTGATAGCCGATCCCCTTTAATGGTCATTAGAGAGACACTGATAGCATAGTAGTACGTCTACAAAATTCTGAGACCTATTTTGCTACCTTTCCTTTTGCAGTGCACTGGCCTTATTTTTCAGCAAGATAACGCCAGACCACATATGGCCGTATTGCTATGAATTGTCTTATAGCTTGTCATCCACTTCCTTGGCTATCCATATCAATTGAGTATGTTTGAGATGTGATGGGATGTTGACCTACCAGGGTATTCTGATGACTTTGCCCGGCAGTTGGAGCAAATTTGGGAAGAAATACCACAAGAGACCATCAAGGTGCTTTATCTCTCTATGCTACGTAGTGAGGCAGCTTACATCCAAGCTAGTAGTGGGTCAACACCTTATTGATCCCGTTAATTTATGTCTATGGTACTCTGAAACAAATAAATCAATTTTTCTGAAATTTTAATCATTTTCTATTCTGTACAAATTTCCCTATCCATCATTTTTTGTCTTTATTGGACAACTCCTTCTTCGTGCATCGTTTTTTTTTGTTATTGAATATATATATATATATATATATATATAATTACAAGAGGTAATAAATTTATAAATTATAATAAATCATATTGCACGTATTTAATATGTATCACAATATGTTTTAAAGAAACTAAATTTTTTTCCTTAAATATTTTGATATTTATATTTGTAATATGAATATTTCATCGATGTACTTGCATCAGAAATTCAGAATATATTTTTTCTCTAAAGTACCATGTTGATATCCTAGTTGTTGACAGTTGCTCATAAATTACAATAAGTTAAGGTAGAAAGGGACATATGTTGTCAAGAAATAACTTCCAAATATAGACAAAATTATATGGATTGGTGTCCTCTTTAAAAAAAAAGAAGAAAAGCGCTTCTAGCAATTTTATTTTTATAGCTGTCATTTCCTTTCCTCTTCCCCGGCAAAATTACCATCCAGGAGTCGAATTCGGGTCAAAGATTTATTTCGCATTTGACACGTTCAGGACATTTGCGTTGAATGTTCTCGAACTTATGTGTTTGTGATTTCCGTCAGAAGGAGAGACTCTGTTATACTTATGGTTTCTTTTTACTCCCTTAAGCGACTGGAAAGGGTTGGATATATTGATTTGAAAAAGATTCTTCCTTTTGAATTACGTCGGAGCAGAAACATTACTTTTTGAACATATATCAAGTATAGATATTATATTTAGTTTAAAAGTCAAATTGATCTTAAGTTAATTGTATGTATTTACTTAGATATAGCTGAATAATCAACTACATAAACTGTGTGTGTACATAAAATGTAATTAACTTGGATGAAGTTTCACAAAAATTCATAAAATTAAAAAATATATATATTCTGAAAAATTATAGAATCGGAATTTATTTTTGGATTAATAATTGTATCATTATTAATTATATGTTTTTTGGATAGAAACAAGTTATATACCTAATTATCAGATCACTACTTACATATGAAATGCAATTAGCTAGAATGGAATTTCAGATAAAATATTTTCAATTATTTTCCAATCGAAACACTGCATCCTAAAATTAAATTGTGTATGGATTTATTTTTAGCTTATTAATCACGTAATTATTAATTGTATATTTTTCATACGTATTAATCCTCGGTATAAATTGTATGCATGTAATACAATAATCCTGGATGTAGGTTTCAGAAGAATAGTACTGAACTGGTGCTCGAATGAGATTTCTCATATGAAATACTGTTGTCTCTTTCTCTCTCTCTCTCTCTCTCTCTCTCTCTCTCTCTATATATATATATATATATATATATATATATATATAATTAACTTATTCTTTATCATCATATATGTAGGAAGTTAAAGAAATGTAATTAAAAAGTAACTTTGTATTTATTAAAAGAATATAAGATTGTAATCACACAAACACATAAATATTAAAATTAGTGATAATCAGCATGCAATTAGAATATATGTTCGTTGACATATTTAAATACAATATCATTTGCTCCATGGAGGGCTCAGGGTAATATTATTTTGCCAGAATTTAGACACTGAATTTCTTTTTGTTAAATACTAATAAAAACTTTCGTCCTAATACAATAGAGATGAAAAACAGGGGAAATTTACAATTGTAACAACAAACTTTCTTACGATAAACTTATGTTCAGACTTCGAAAGTAATCATTCGCTTCTTATTCAGTATTAGTAAAATTAATAATTTGAAAGCTTAAGTAACATTTCTTTTAAGTGACAGTAATGGCTCTTCAGTTGGAAAATTCTACATAAATATCATTTAAGAGTAAAAATATTCAAGAAAGAGGTCGAAGTGGAAGTCTTAATCTCCAAGTGATAAAAACATACTCTTTTTTATAGCTAAAAAAATAAAACTACCGATTACTTTCTCGGGATTATGTCTAAATAATATTTTTAGTGAATGAGAAACTTTGTCATATAACAAGTTCTTTTAAATATATCATGATAAATTCATTTATAATTCTGTATTATAAATTGGAAAAATAATATCGAATCGATGTCTGGAATCCTAAAATGACATATAAAATTAATTCAGAATGAGGATGTACTGCTTGTTATGAGCAGATCTATAAGTTATTTATGAATATTTTTGCATTTCTATCGGCCAAAAATGTCTTGAAAGGCGTATTTGATATCAACAGATTATATTGTATACTATTGTTCTGCCATGAATTTTCTTTTCATGTGGCAAAATTACTTCAAATTCAATTCTTTTGAAATAAAATCTATGAACATGTAAAATTATGCTTAAGCCAGAAACAGTGCTACATTATTAATCTAATTCTTAATTGATACACATTTTTAGGATATTTAATATTTGATAGCGATATTCTTTTTTTGGAGAAAACTTATCAATATTGTTACATAATATTTTCATAAGTCCGGTTGTGCTTACTCAATACTAAAGAAACAGTTATCTCAAAAATAATTATTGTTGCAAAATTTCTCATAAAAACATTGTAAAAACTGAAGTTATATCATTTTAAATAATAAATTAATTGAACAAATTTGAATATTTTAGAGGAAACACATTTATGAAACAAAAGAAAGTATAATTAAATGTAATTTATCTAATGGCTAAATATTTTAATGTTTTATCATATACGAATAGGTAATAGACTTTTTCGTTAGTGAAATACATAGTCTTTATTATATGGTTTTTTCCTTTCCTTACTTGAAGATACATCACAACGAAAGAAAAATGCATCATTAATTGTAAACATGAAATTGGCGATGTAATTTTTTAATTTAGTAATACAGTTACAACCTTAACAGGAAACCTGTTTTCATAGAGATTTCCGGAGAAAGTAAACTTCTAAAGAAGATAAATTGAATAAAGAACTCGTGTTTAATTGAATTTCAATAAACTCATTAACATATCCAACCATTGATTAATTACTTGGACAAAATTTGATTTTTTTCATGTCATGAGTCCTAATTAAGTCAGTCAGAACTAACTGGCAGGATGCATGTATGAGACTCTCTTAAAAGCAGTTGAATAATTTTTAGTTCTAAATTTTAGGATATTAAAATATCCATTTCTACGCTTTATTAATTTCTAAGAAATTTATCATGGAAATAATTATTTCTTGTTCATAGATAATAGTTTTACAAACATTGACTCTTACTTAAGACATCTTAAATGTTGAACATACAGAAACCGCATTTAGCCATAAAACCTATAAAAGTAATAATATTCCTTTTTTTTTTAAGCGAGAAAATAATGGAATACTAATAAAATAATTCATAAAATTAAATGTAAAAACAATTCCATAGAAAGTATGACAACTAATTTTAATATTCACAATATTAAGTTCAAGACTTTCCAGTGTACATTTGATATATACTAATAAATAACTATATTTTACTTCTTTTTAAATACAGGGCACAGTAAATTATTTAAAGAATAAAACAAAAATAGTTATAAGCATAAATTAATTGTTCTAAGCAACTATATGATCAGAATACTATCAGTAGATGAATTCTGGAATGAAAATAATTATAAATGGGTAAAAGATCAATAGAAGAAGACTCTAAGCTCAATGAAAAATGTTATTCCGAAAAACTCTTTTAGTTAGAATCCCAATGGCTGATATATTAAGCAAAAATAATAACATAACAATTAAAACTTCCGAAATATCTATGGAATATAATTTGAATTCTAAGCTAATGCTATATGAATAATTAAATGCATTAAATGAAATTATGAGGAAAAAAAAAATGAAAACCCTTTCCCTGTCAAACGAATTAAATTTTCATCTAGGTATGAATCCACAGCTGGATTACTGAAAATAAAAGAGCTTATACAAAATCCAAAAAGTTAGGAACTGAAAAATAGATGAATTTTAATATTCCACCTTCTTATATCGAAAATAAATTTTAAAAAAATAAGCCCTCAAATTGACAACTATATTTCAACACCACATACAAATATAAATATATTTTTGCATTTTCCTATTATTTAGACTTAATTAAAAGTGTAGTTGACTACTTCCGTATGTAAAGTGGAAATAATATAAAAATAATGATAAGCATGGGTATTTGTAAATTTATACTATAGGATGAAATGTATATCAATGTCCATGGCAATGCAAAAGCAATTGTGAAAACTTCGAAAAAAACTTTCAAAGAGGGTTTCTAAGTATAAGTATCAAATTTCATATCATTCTGATATATAAATTGGTTATCTATGTTACAGTTAGCACAGCTTTTTTTTAATTTCATCAAAATTTCTTAAAAATTATATGTGTTAAAAATGTTTGCTTATTTTTATATTTGTTTATTTTATTTCATTAAAACATAACAATAATTGTACACATGGCGCTTTCTTACAACATTTAAATTTTAAATTACGTTCTTTGAAATGATACACCTTATTAATTTGTTTCAAGTAAAAGGGATCTACTTATCGTTTTATAGGAAAATCAAGAATATTTTTTTTAAACCTGAAATTTTACATTTATTTTTTTTTTCCGTTTGAGAAATATAATAACATTTTGAAACAAAGAAACAACAAATGCATTATAATAGGAATCATTCATGGAATGAAATTATTTTCAGCCCATCATAAAATATTTAAATAAATAAAAATCAAACGGAAAGAGACGCCGTGATATATCCTTCCTTCTTTATTAAGTATTATTTTTTTAATGTGAAGTGAGGACAGATAATGTGTGTTTTATGTTCGTAAGAGAGAAAGAAAAAAATCAGAGAAAGAAAGATTTCTCATATAAAATACTGTTCAGAGAGTAAAAAAAAATTAATTCAAAAAATATTTGCACCTCTTATTTTACGAGTTTTATTAAAGTAATAGCGGTTTTGAGTTAAATCACGTTTCTTCCAGAATCATTTACATAGCAAAAGAGGGCAATATATAAGTATACTTCTCAGTTCTTAAAAACTTTTTTTCTCGTCTTTGTTACAGTGAAGCGTGATGTGTAACTAGCATGCTCTCTTCACACCTTTTAAAAAACATCAGATATAATTTATATTCATTAGCAAAGGTCATTAAGACTTTTTATTCTATTTTTATTCTGTCATTAACTAGATGAGCTATCAGAGGAAGCTAAGTTTTTTTTTTTTTTTTCTGTTTTATTTTATTTTAATTTTCCTTCTCTCGAGTCATTAGAAATGCTTTGGAGTCTGATGACTTAAGTGAACATTTCACAGTTATGAGTAATTAAAGCGACTCAGTTCTTCGATTCTTTCAACAAATGATAATTATAATAACGTCTTATGAGAATATACATTTGATGAGTATGTTTTCTTTTTTACGTTTTTGTGATGGGAATGAAAATAACAGATACTGAGAATTTCAATATTTACTTTAAAAAAAAATTTTAAACATAATTTGCCCTAAAAATGAACAGTGTTAAATGTAATATAAATATTTCTTTATTAAATACTATTTTGCTCTAGCCAAGAAACACACTCTTTAAGATTTGCATTTCCTTTTTTTTAATAGGAATTTTCATTATGTTATAATGTTCTTTTTATTCATTCTTTAAACTAATGTCTTTTTGCGCCATTTAAATGATTACTCCTCTTGAAAGAATTAAGGTTAAAATATTTATAATTATTTTTAATATCTAAAACGTTATAATTCCCATTAAATTTCATAACAATATATTTAGAATTTATTCTTTGTAACTAAAATTTAATCTTTATTTAACATTTGCTCTGTTCAAAAGTGGGTCGATTATTTGATAGTTAAATCAGAGTAAAGCTTACGTAATAATTCTGGTTTTGGAAGGTTTTATCAGAAATACAAAAAAGTAACATTTATTAATGTATAGTTAAAACAAATTTCTTATTTGATAAATGTTGAAGAAGCTGAAACATTAAAACGCTTCAAGTTACGCATTTTTATTTTGCTATTCAAACTTTCTGATTCCTAGATACATTATTTATGAGAATTTGGTAAATATAATGTTAGAAAATTGAGTTTTAAAATGGAAAATAAATGTATCACTCCATAGTAAAAAATATCATTAACTGCGTTTTTTACAAAATACGTTTTTAGGATTGTGGTACACTTTTCCCAAATTCATAATACTGACATTTCTCATATTGTAAAAGGAGATTATTTCCAATACTATGATGTGTGAATAAATATACAGCAGAATCTCGCTACATCGATATCCTCTATAAGGATAATTCTCTCTATTTTGATTTTATTTCATTGTCCTGGCTTAATTTTCTTCAGATTAATGTAAAGCAATTATCTGTATTACGATATTCTTTATAACGAAAATTCTCTCCACAACGATGGTAATATTTTCCCAACCATCACACTAATTTCCTCCATTACGATATTTTTTTCTCAAAGTCCAACTGATGTCTACGAATTAAACGATATATAAAGTCACGAGAAAATGTGGTTGTACCGTTGGTTTGGGTTTTCAAGTTACTCACTCTATTGAAAGACTTTATCGAAGTTTACATTTTATGGCAAACACAACGTTGAAACTTACTCCCATTCCCCCCCCCCTTCTTTGAAAAATCGTCGGGGATTCTTTTCACTAGAAGTGATAGATAAAACCATGAAGATTCTGAAAGTAAACTTTATGACACATTATTTTGTCTATACTTGAATAGGAATTTTAATTTTCGATAAATTGTGTCAATTACAGTAATTCGAAATGGTAATTATTCTCATACTATGCTAGAAGATTTTCGTCACTTTATTCATGAGTTTTGAGTTTATTTTGAAGTTTGTTTCGTGTAGATTGATAAAAATGGCTCCAAGGAAACAAATATCCATTGAAGTGAAATTCAGCGTCATAAGAGATATTGATAAATGTATGATGCAAGCTGAGGTTTGCAAAAATATATGGATTTTCACAATCGACGAAAATGTTTTAAAGAAACGGAGAGAAATTGAAAACATTTTCAACTCTAATGGCATCGATTCACTAAGAAAAAGGCCAAAGACAGCTTTACATGACGATTTAGATGCTGCCACGTTGAAATGGTTTAGAGAAAAACAGTCTTTGAACGTATCTTTAAATTAGCCTATAATTTGAAAGCAAGCCAGAAAATTTGCATGTATGATGGAAAATCCAGATTTCGAAGCTAGCAATGGATGGCTTACAAGGTTTCGAGACCGGCATGGGATATCTATCCATGGGTTATATGTTGAAGAAAAATCAGTGCCACTGGATTACGTATGCACCTGGCGTCAGAGGGAAATGTGTAAACTTTTTGAAAAATATTCCGTTGATAATGTCTGTAACGCAGATGAAACGGGATTATTTTTCCAGATGTTACCTGAACTAACATTAGCTTTCAAAGGAAATACCTGTAAAGGGGGCAAAAAATATAAACATAAATTAACAGTATTACTGTGTACAAATATGTCGGGAAAGGATAAATTAAAACCTCTTGTAATTGAAGATCCTTAAAGTCCAGATGTTTTAAAAACTGTAAGAACATGCCAGTAGACTACACTGTGAACAAGCGAGTTTGGATGACTTCAAAAATATTTAGTGAATGGTTATTAAAACCAGATAAAGATATGAGATCAATAAAAAAACATACTTATTTAATTGAGAATACTTATTGACATACTTATAGAATTTTACATACTTATACTTATAGAATTTTACATACT